>JASANF010002818.1:0-16741 GCA_030248245.1 Trissonchulus sp. WLG1_4 | reverse complement strand
AGCGCCTAAATAGCGCAAATAGCACCATCTGGTGCAATAAGCGCTATTTTTTAAGCCTACGAAAAAAATAGCGCTTATAGCACTTTGATGCGCCATCGTTGTGCTATATGCGCTATTTTTTTGTATCGTCGACTAGAACACAAACAAAAATTTAAAAATAATTGAAAAAATTTTCTAATTTATTGAGGGACCGTATACTTACTAAAAAATACAAAATTTTTCAATAAATTAGCCAATAGCACAAAATAGCGCTTTTATAGCGCAAATAGCACCCTCAGATGCTATAAGCGCTATTTTTAAGCCTACGAAAAAAATAGCGCTTATAGCACTTTCATGCGCTATCGTTGTGCTATATGCGCTATTTTTTTGTATCGTCGACTAGAACACAAACAAAATTTTAAAAATAATTTTAAAGTTTTTCTAATTTATTGAGGGACCGTATACTTACTAAAAAATACAAAACTTTTCAACAAATTAGCCAATAGCACAAAATAGCGCCTAAATAGCGCAAATAGCACCCTCGGGTGCTATAAGCGCTATTTTTTAAGCCTATGAAAAAATAGCGCTTATAGCACTTTGATGCGCTATCGTTGTGCTATATGCGCTATTTATGCAATATTTTTTTATATCGACGTCCAGAACACAAACAAAAGTTTTAAAATACTTTTAAAATTCTTTTTGTTTAGTGAGGGATTGTATACGTGCTAAAAAGTACAAAACTTTTCAATAAGTTAGCCAATAGCACAAAATAGCGCCTAAATAGCGCAAATAGCACCCTCAGGTGGTATAAGCGCTATCCAAGATCAGCATCACTATTTAAAGGAAAATTAACACAAACACCAATAGGCCAGCGTAGCTCAGTCGGTAGAGCGTTAAGCTAGTAATCTAGCAATGGGTGGTTCAAATCCCCCCTGGCCATTTTTCTGTAGAAGTTTCATCCATATCCAAAAAATAGCATATATAGCACCGTCGATAGCGCTTATAGCGCAAATAGCGCATATAGCACTCCCAAAAAGCGCTATAGCGCAAATAGCGCATATAGCACCTTCGATAGCGCATATAGCGCAAATAGCGCATATAGCACCACCAAAAGGCGCTATAGCGCAAATAGCGCATATAGCACCGTCGATAGCGCATATAGCGCAAATAGCGCATATAGCACCCCCAATAAGCGCTATAGCGCAAATAGCGCATATAGCACCTTCGATAGCGCATATAGCGCAAATAGCGCATATAGCACCCCCAAAAAAGCGCTATAGCGCAAATAGCGCATATAGCACCTTCGATAGCGCATATAGCGCAAATAGCGCATATAGCACTCCCAAAAAGCGCTATAGCGCAAATAGCGCATATAGCACCTTCGATAGCGCATATAGCGCAAATAGCGCATATAGCAAATTCCATAGCGCTTATAGCGCATATAGCGCATATAGCGCATAAAAAAAGCGCTATAGCACAAAAAGTGCAATTTCGATTTCGCTTACAGGCGTTCGTTACCCCCTTTTCACATTATTAAACTGTGAATACGGGCCCGTACACGTTCATTGTTTTATTTGCTGTATATTTCAACTCGGTCAGTGATTTCGTTTTGTGTTTCTGAGGAGTCCGACGGTCCCCTAGAACAACAACCTGCTAACTTACAAAAAGTTGAAATTGAGAAAATGGACTTTAAAGTTTGCAGTATTTTGATCTAGCATTTATTTAACCATTTTTCGCAAGCAGTAGCTTAAATGAAATCTCAATTTTTTTCTGTTTCCCTGCAAAATTTCAGCCGAACAGCTTAAGCTGAGAATTTTTCCGAAGCAATCTTCAACTCTCATCTGCAGTTGGCCGATTGTTGCAGCTCAAAATTTACATGTGTTTGATGGTTTGGCCGGTTGTTGCGCTGCCACAAAATATTGCACATATATGATGAAGATTAGCGGTTAGCCATTTTCTAACCTGATGCCTCAGGAATTTATGCCGACATCATGAATGCTCAAATTTGGCACAAACGTAGCCGCAGGTACTATGAAATGAGTTTTAAAAAAATTAGAGCGCTAATTGCTAGAACTAAATAGTATTTCACCAATTTCAACTTGGAGAAATAAATCAATTTACTCGCCATAGCGAATCAGTCGACGCTGGCGGTTTTTTCTCTTGAACAAGCCGAACATGTTCATGAGTGTACCAAATTTTATAACCTTTGCTTCGGAGGAAGCGCCAAAATCTGACACTGTTTGAAGTTGAGCAACAACCGGTTAACTACACAGTGAGTTAACTACACACCTTGAGCCTGAAACAAGAATTGACGGCCAAGGGCAGTTAGCCAGTTGTTGCTCCCGGCTGTTGAAAAACGGTTATTTGCACTTCTCTCAAGTTTCTAATTAAGGGGGTCACCTGCTTAAGATGGCACTCAAAGAAACCGACTTTGGCGATTAGAAATTTTGAACGACATTTTTTACCATAATGTCTTAAAAAAAGTTGTTCAGAACGAAAAAAGTTTTCATTTGGTGTGCAAGTTGCGAAGAAAATGTGTGGATTACCATTTAAGGGGGGTGGGCTACCTGTATAAGGAAAAAATTTAGGCTTCAAATTTGAGCACAATGTAGCCTTAGTGAAGGCACATTGCAGATGTAACAAATGGAACCAATGCTTTTGCCAATTTTTCACTGGGGTTTCCCAAAAATTGAATTTTACGTGTAAATCATAGGCGCAAAAAGCGTATTTTGTCGTCACAAAGGGTCCTTTTACACGAAACTTCAGTTAATACTGACGAAGCTGAATCTTACATGAGGTAGGTGTCGCGTGTAAGCGTGCACGTGCACGAGATTTTACCCCCCCCCCACTCCTAGGCGCTATTTGCGCTATTTGCGCTATTATAGTGTACAGCTCAAAAACGCCCCCCCACCCCCCCGCTATTTGCGCTATTATAGTGTACAGCTCAAAAACTCCCCCCCCACCCCACCCCGCTATTTGCGCTATTATAGTGTACGGCTCAAAAACGCGCCCCCCCACCCCTTCCCCGCTATTTGCGCTATACACGCTACGACAGGTACCCTCAGGTGCTATAAGCGCTATTTTTAAGCCTACGAAAAAAATAACGCTTATAGCACTTTGATGCGCTATTGTTGTGCTATATGCGCTATTTTTTATATCGTCGACTAGAACACAAATAAAAATTTAAAAATAATTTTAAAATTATTCTAATTTATTGAGGTCTATAATTCCAAAAAAATCGGTCAAGGCTCCGATCACTGGAATAAACTAATGAAACTATACTATAATTTGACATTTTAGACATTTTTGTTTCTACTAGAGTGGGAACATTTGTTATATGATTTTGCTCCTACAACGGAAAACTTGTGCGAAATGAAACGTGTCATTTTCGTTTCAGAGTTGAAAATCGTGTCAATAACATTTATACTACACAAACGCATATCATTTTTTAAACCAATTGACGTACTACGTGTAGTTTGCTAGGGCAATTGAACTGTAAGGTCCAGTCACTACTGCAACCGTAACAAAAACAACACAATACTCAACCACTAAATATTTAATTCAATGCCTGAACAAACAACTCTTGTTTTAAAACGGAGCATTGCTTTCAGTGCAGGGGCAAAATCGGGTATTATCTGATTGCATTGCGCTGCACTGCTGTTCATTCGGGTAGGCATCATAGGGTCCTTTTCTAAAGCCATAACACGTGTATCTTCCTAGGTCCTCACGTGTCATCAGTCTTATAGACGATCGCTGTTCCCTCCATGCCCCTAAAACAAATTCTGATTGCGCAAAAAAACAAATAAACTTGATTGTCATTTTTGGTCCATTGACTTAATTTTTTGGGTCGCGCACTCGTTTCAACTATTCCAGTTTGCAGTCATATCAGCTGCATTTTCATTCATTTGCATATCATTTTCACCAATGTTGTTTATATTGTCCTATTTGACAATGAACAAAGGGTATGCAAAAACATTTTATTGAAGCAAAACCTGCCCATTTACAATAATGGGGCAAAAGCTTACCGTGAGGGCCTGGCTAGCTTCGCGAACGCTGTCTTGCGCAAAAATTATGTTGTTGGACTTCATCATCTCCATAAAGTGTTAATAGGACAACACAAAGTTATGTCATAATCCCTAGCGCGAAAGCGCGAAAGAAGCTTTAAACACCTCGCGTATTTTCATGAGCAAAATCATTTATTCATTTCCAGCAATTAACAAAAACTGCCCAATATAAACGCGCAATGGCCACACAATCATCAAGCATGCTTTCATGCACAGCCACACTTAAATTAACCTAACGTTGAGTTTAACATAAAGGACGCCACACAATACAACGTAAATATTTGCAAAAACTCTTTAGAATTGTTTAGAAAGTCGCAAAATGTACATGCTGCATCTGAATTGTGAAACTAGAAAAAATTGTAAATATTTTTAATCAAGACTTTGGGTTCGCCTTTCCCACAAAACCTTTACTGACCTTCACCCCAATTACATTGGCCAGCTTTCTCCATTGCGGTTTTCATTGCCTCATCGGATACAAGTTGATTTCTTATGAAATAGAAATTGCATTTCAGATTTTGATGGGCTTTTTCGCAAGCCTGATAGCAGTTATCTCCAAGTTCTCCGCGAACCAAGTAGAAACAGCCATTGCTTTCTCCAGATGTGCATATTAGTGGTGAATCTGCAAATTCAATGAACCAAAAACCTTGTACTTGGACTGATTATGTTTCATTTACTTATACACAATTGGTACAATACAATTCCACCTGAATACAAATAAGTAAAACAAGCAGCTAGAAAGGTCGTAAGTCAAAAGTGTTTGTAACTTTGGTTGTAACAACTTATGATAACTCAAAAAATTTTATAACACACCTGTCAATGGTGGTTTTTTGCATTCATATTTGTTTTCCATCGAAGGAGTATCCACACATTCTTCATTCCAGCCGCAACTATACGTCAGGCCACATCCTTTTTCTACAGTGCAATCGAGTTTAAAAATTTCGCAGTACCGATCGTATAATTGGTCCATTTGGTTTTTAAAAATATTAGCTTGAGCTGAACTTAATGAGCTGTTGTTCACGATAGCTTTCATATTTTCCAGATTAAATAAACTTGTGATTGGCATGAATTTCATACGAATCGGAACCGGACTGCTAAAATCCTGGCTTCCCCATTCCACAAGAGTTTTTTCAGGTTTAGATCCCATTGTGACAATGCTGGTCGACGACACGTATTTTGAATGAAACTCATCAGTGACCGTTTGCTCTTGGTAACATGCATTGGTGTCTTTTTCCAGTTGCAGATAAAATAGTTTCAAACCTTGTGTTGCAGTGCATTTTTTAATTTGGCTGGAGTCGTATTTGCGTTGTATAGTTGAGTTAAATCGCCGAATAAATTGAATTTTGGAACCCATTAATGTTTCCGCGCTATAATGAGTTCCATATTCGGACACAAATTGTTTAAATTTATCTTCTCGCTGCGTGTCATTTTTGGCGTAGAAAAGCTCTTCCACATTAGCTTTGAAGTTCTGACGAAAATCTGGAGTGGATTTTCTACTTAACATGACACGATACACAGAACATTCTCCTAGAACGCTCACCATAAATCCTTTTTCTTGATGGAAAAACTTTTTAATGTCACCGACTGTTTCAGACTCACTGGTGCCTAAATAAAACAAAATTTTAGCCAATGTTTGAAACGCAAGATGGAATCTGTTTCAATCATTTACATTTTCAATCATCAAAAGTAATTTGACTAGTAAGCATGGAATTCAATGATTAATCTCTTCTATGGAAAAACATTTTAATGTCGCTGAATGTTTCAGATTTACTGTAGCTTAAATAAAACACACATTGCACTGTTTTTTAAT
Organism: Trissonchulus sp. WLG1_4; assembly: GCA_030248245.1. Classification (NCBI taxonomy): domain Eukaryota; kingdom Metazoa; phylum Nematoda; class Enoplea; order Enoplida; family Ironidae; genus Trissonchulus; species Trissonchulus sp. WLG1_4. Next base: position 10,891 of record JASANF010002818.1, on the reverse strand, counting down.
CTCTACGGCTTTTTTTAATCTCTCTCTAAGGCTAAAAATCTTTCTTTCCACGTGTGCGTCTAATATATTAATTAATTATATAAAAATTAATTATATTAATTATATAAAGCTTTAGCTGTATGAACGAAAAATTTGAAAAAACAAACCAGCAACTAAAATAACTAAAAAAATTGGAACATACTGTGGCGTTTGATTTATTTCTGACTGTGCACACCAACTATTTACACAAAAAAGCTGAGAACAAAAGCGATAGAAATAATAACAGTATAAGAGTATAAGAACATTATTAAGAACGTTAATAAGAACGTTATTTCTATCGTTTTGTCCTTAAGCAATTTTAAAAATAGTCGGCTAAATAAGCCAGTTTTTTTGCATGAAGAAACGTTGGATTATTTGCAAATCGTTCGCAAAACTTTAACTAAAACGTTTGTATAAACTCTCCACAGCAGCTGACCAAAATCTTGTACTTAGGAACAAGTTTGCACCAGTACTGTGAAGCTTGAAGTTGTATGTACATGTGCTGGTCAAATGTAAATTTAGTCAAAATGTTGTTTTACTGAGGGCCTATTTGTTTGTCGGATTAAAGTGTTAATTATTATGGTTAAAAGATGTAAAAATTATGCTGAAAAAAGCGATTTCAAAACTCCGGATTAAACGGACTTAATAACCAGCGCGCAGATTTTTAGTCAGTTTAATCCGATCAAGCTGGACTTCATTTTTTGCTCTAAATCGTTTAATCCGGTAGTTTAGGAATGGACTAATTTTATAATTGGACTAAATTTAGTCCGGTGTCACTCCTAAATTTAGTTTTCCAACACTGAAAAATTTGGAATTCAGGTGCAGGTATAATGTTTTTTCGAATCATCCAATCAGTTTTGTCTCCGCCTACAAACTGTACTCTGATTGGTTGAACAGTTAACATTGACCTCGCTGTTTGAACGCAGCGTTTTCGCAAAAGAAAAAGCTATTTGCAGCTGCACACAATGTGAAAATAAGCATCAAATGACAATATAGTAATTTCTTTGTCTTCCATGATATATAAAGACGGTTTAGCACAGAAACGTTCAAGTGGGCGTAGTCGAGTGGTTAGAATGTTGATTTTTGGTTGACCTTGACTATAATTTGAATCCGGCTTGTATACAAGTTGTTTTTTATTAAATATTTTTTTAAAAATAATATATGTCAAGGGAATGTTGAACTAATTTATTTATAAACAGATACTATAAAACAGCCCAACTATTTAGATATAAGTTGACATATAGATTGTCCAAATTGGTTTAGATAGTCATAAGTAGCCAGATGACAATTCGGGGGCACCGAGAAGTTAAGTCCGTTTAATCCTAGTAACAGAACGCGGATTAAAACTCCATGTAAACTGCAGCGAGTGGACTTAACGGACTTATTTAAATCCGGTTTAGGAACGGAAATTTTTTAATCGGACTAATTTTAGTCCAGCTAAGAATTTAATCCGGTGGTAGTTTAGGAAAAGGATCGGACTAAAAAGTTTAACCCGGTGGTAGTTTAGGAATATTTTTGGACTAAAATTAAGCCGCTGACTTATTTTTACCCGTTTAGTCCGTTTAGTCCGATTTGTCGTTCCTAAACCTCGGACTAAAAAAAATCCAGTCCATTTCATCCGGTAAAGAAATTGGCCCTGAGCCTCAAAAATTCTACAAAAAATGTTTGTTTAAATTGCATGTTTGTGTTAATTTTACGCTGGCATTGTTTAATGTTAACAACAATTTCATGTTTATGTTAAATACTGTTAGTTAAAATGTTAGTATTAAAGTTTACCAGTATTATTAAAACTTTCGAAGTTAATAAGAAACTCCAACATAAGTCACACACCTCGTGTAATAAAAGGTGGCACAGTAGCTTTTAATCCCACTGAAACACCGCTGATTTCCGCACCCACGTCCACCTCTGTTTCAAGTCCAAGTTGCAGGTTGTAACCTGATGTGGTAGTTTTTAGTTGCTCCTTTCTGCAATAACAGTTTTGCAGTCTTTTGATAAGCAAATCAGATGCTGTAAACAGTTGTTAGTAATAATTTGGTTTGACTTCATGTATGTAGTGTCAGTAACAATACCACTGGTCACTGTCAATTCACTACGTTATTTAAGAACTGTTTCAGTGATTACGTTTCAGTGTTGGGCTCACCTAACTTACGTTTTCACTGTAACAATAATAAATAGGTACCTGTAATCATTCATGCTCATTATCAAAGTTTCTTTAGTATCGCCTGAGCAAATCAACTCTTCAACTCCGTCTATGGCTGGATGTAGAGAAACACGGTTTTCGTTGTCTTGGACAGTGGGTTCAAATATTTGAAGTCTCCATCCTGGATCTCCCAGTTCACTGGTTGTGAACGGATCGCCTCGTGGCAGATCATAACCTCTAAGCGCACTGACCATATTTGGAAATGGTGTCCAGTTCGGATCATACCACTCCGCTACGCGACCAAGAGCTAAACAAAACAACAGTGCCAAATTAACAGCAGATAAAAATTTACACAGCAACAATAAATGTCACTAATCTTGCCGTCACAAGAAAACAACACAGAACATTTTTGTGCATTAAAAATTGCAGTCAAATGTCAAACTTAGTTGGCTTCATAGTCAAAACTACATCACCTTTCATACGAAACTATAGGATACAATTTTCTTGTGATTATCAAGTAAGCCTACATTTAGAACCATTATATGAAAAAAGTTATGTAGTTAAACTCTGTGTTCTCAGATTTTTTCTCTTTGATTCTCATGAACGGCATGTAGATTTCTTTTCAAGTTCTTACAATTTGGATTTTATTCTGACCGAGTAGTGAAGCACGGTGCCTTCTGATGGGTATGGGTTTAATAAGATAATTTTGAATCGGTGTACAAAAAATTTCAAAAGTTCAGCAATAATGTATGTTTTCTGCTTCAGTTATAACGGAATGTTGTAGTGAATATATACTTACAAATAAAATAAATGTAATAATTCTTGGTTACGGATAAGCTTCTATGCCATAAAAACATAATTAGTTAGTTAAAGTTTATTTCAGTTTAAAAAATATTTATGCTAAACCTCACGCAAAATTTACTGTTTTAGGCTAGAATTAGAAGGAAAAACAGAATTAAGGTTAGTTAGATAAACCAAAAAATCCTGACAAATGAATACATAAAAGTAGTGTTTAGAGACTTAGTCCAGACTATGTCTAAGAACTTTGACTGACTCTCCAAAAAATAATGTGTCAGAATACCCTTAACAATCGTATGTAATACGTGTACAGATTTTAATTACAATGTTCTAATAAAAATACTATGAATACTAAAATACTAATACTTAAAAGTGCTGCTTATTTACTCAGCATGAACGCATTTACGTACACTCAGCAGTTTAAAACATGTATTTATTATGGCAGAACAATATTTCATGTGAATGTCATGACTCAGATAAAACTACTTTAAAGAATATCGTTTAACGTCAGTCTTCGGAAAAAAGATGTAGACTTAATCTTGAATTTGTCTTACATTTTTAACGCGTGCAAGTTACCTGATAATTCTTAACAATGGTCTAAAGTTGTGTGAAACGAAGTCCGGACTGCTGTTTAGACTGCTTTCATGCATTCCACCGTAACTGTTTTGTGAGTCTAGTAGGCAAACGTGTAAATATGCTCCGCCCTTCAAGCATCGATTTCTCTAACATTATTAATGCCCCTCAGTTTCTTCGCAGCAGCCATTGTGTTAAGGTAGCGCTCAGCAACAAAACTCATGTTCGGCGCTCAGCTCATGCAATAAATAGCAATACCAGTTTAATTGTACATCAAACAGACATCAAAAAACTTATTTACAGATACAGTTTAGCACTTTAATGTGAATGTGTCAAATTTTATGACCATGTCGAATTTCCTATTCTCATTAATTTTGTTTTTGACCTAGATCAGCGAAACTTCAACCAATTTTGACGATTTTGGTATCAATAGAAAGATCTTTTAAAAATCTAGACGTGATTGATTTTCAATTTTTCATGTCTATTTTTGATTTTGCAAAAAATCGATTTTTCAAAAATCAGTTGTCTTTGAGCGAGTACAAAAAGTGCTGCGAGCCAAACTTTGAAAATCGAAAAATTTTCACGTCTGCATTTATATTCTTTCTTTCATTGTGCAAGTTTTTAACTCGATCGCAATCGGCAGCTGGGACCCAGGTCCAAAAAAAGTAGTCGATTTCGCTGCGCAAAAATGTGAGGTTTGCCCACAGTTTTCACTTTTTCAAAAATTAGACCTTTCCTGGGACTGCATATTTCCGTTGAAAAAGTTACCAAAAGCCATACTCAATTGTTTAAGAAATTAAATCAAATATTTGACATTTTCGAAGATTTATCAGTTTTTTAGGTTTTTCATTTTTGATTTGCTATTTTCATTGCTGAATATCTAAGCAAAGCTTTAACGTATTCGTATGTTTAATACATCAATTTAAAGCTAAGAAACCACATATTTCAGTGATATGAGTAGTCATTTTATAATGAAACAAAAAATTTTATGCTACGACTACAAATTTGTCGAAAAAATTTTAAAAATTTTTTTATCACAATATGCACATCAAATGAAAGCTCTGTTCATTCTGAACAACTTTCCTTCGAGACATTATGGTCAAAAATGTCGCTGAAAAAAATCAAACGCCAAAGTCGGTTCCACTGAGCGCCACCTTAAAACAAAACTCAGCAGTAGAAATCAATATCGTAGGGCGACTACGCTTGTGCATATAAACAATGCTGGAAAATGTCGCAGTGCTGTTGAATACTTTAATTTGATTGGCTGTTTGGTGAAACCAAAAAAATAAAAAGGTCCACCAAACTACAATCGGCAGTTTGGTCTGAGTTTGGAGTGAGTTTAGAGCATGTTTGGTCAGTATTCACACGACCCAACTGACCCCAAACTTGCACAAAACTCGAGTTTGGTTACGTCTACAGCCTATCATGTTATCACATGAAATCGGTTAAGAAAATAAAATTATGAAATCATTATGAATGATTATTAACGCTGAGCCTACGTTCAACATCTGAAACTGGAGGCGTATATTTTTTTCGCCCAGGGACTATTTTAGCATGTTGCCGATTTAATATAAACAACTCTCAAAATTTACCTTAGTGTGAAGTGTTATTAATAACAAATTCGTAAGACTATTAATACCAAATAAAATAAAAAAAGTGGAAATTATTGTTTGTATTCCAAGTTTGATTCTTGCCACTCCTTAATTCTGCGCTGATGAAGTTTGAAGACTAGGAACAAGTTTGAGAACTGCTATTATCAAGAGTACATAATAGTGTCTCACTCTTTATAGAAGAAGAGTGAGACACTCTCCTTTCTGCCTGTGTTATAGCGCAGGCAGATGCGCTCGTCATTTCCAGCCCACATGTTGCCGTTTTATGCAACGTGTGGGTAGCCAATCAGAAGCGACCTTCGCTTCTGATTGGCTGGACGCCTAAGCACGTTTTCCAATCAGCACGCAGGCGGCTTCATGTGCTATTGCCTCAAATTTGTCAAAAACACATTTAACTTACCAGTTAACATCATATTCAGCACATACTAGCAATAATCGCTGAAAACGATGATAAAAATGTCGGCAAAATATAACTTTGGGCAAAAAAAAAACAAAAAAAAACCCCAACCCGATTGATCATGGCAAAATGTAACAATGAAATGACTGTAATGGCGGCCAGTGTGCTGATTGGAGCACGTGAGGCCGCCTGCGTGCTGATTGGAGCACGTGCACAGGCGTCCAGCCAATCAGAAGCGAAGGTCGCTTCTGATTGGCTACCCACATGTTGCATAAAACGGCAACATGTGGGCTGGAAATGACGAGCGCATCTGCCTGCGCTATAACACAGGCAGAAAGGAGAGTGTCTCACTCTTCTTCTATAAAGAGTGAGACACTATTATGTACTCTTGCTATTATCACAGACAAGCGTTTTTCGTCCAAAACTGACGCTGACTACAGGTTAGTTGACTTCAATCATTGCACCTTTCAGTTCATTTGTATTTGTGCATTGTTATATTGTTCGTTTGTACTGTGCTGTTGAACAGCAAAACCGCAATGTTGAAACCGTGCCAGTAAAATCCGTAAATAAAAAACTTACACATTTCAGCGGTCATCGATTCACCTAAATGTACAAAACTATGTTGCACACAGTAATTTATACGCACTGTTGCGTGAATGACTGCGCGCTGCGCGCAGCACAAAGTTTATGAACTCGTGCTTTACGCACCAGCGCATATAAATACTGAGTATACGCTACGATTTATTGTAAGTTACATACATGTAATATAATTGCCTTGAGTTAAACAGCGCAATAACTCAAGGAGTAAAGTTCATGCCTACAAGCCCGCAATAATGAACACTCGAAGTCCAACAGCGTGCACATTTAAATACAGAAGTTATTATTACACTGTTTTATTAAGGGAAGTATACTATAACATTAAAGAACAAGCTGGCAGCTCTTGACTAAGGATGTTTTCAGTTAACTGCTAACTGATTCATTTTCATTGTTGGTTGTTATGATATATGATACTGAACAGCCTCTGATTTTGAAAAGCAGTTAAAAACTGATAACTTAACTGCACAATTCCTAAAAGCAGCTAACTTAACTGTAACTGAACTGCTTCGGTTGTAAAAAACTTTAATTTATATTTTTTTCGTTGTGAATACTATTTTGTTTGCGTCGATTTTTTTAACATGCATAAAATCGTTTGTGGCGTTCTGCTTGTTTACTTTTTGCATTGATCTTCAAGTTTTTGTCTCTTGTAGAAATAATTGCTAACTGGGTTATGTACTTTTTTGTTTAAAATTAGTTTTGCCTGTTATTTTATTTTATTTTGTTTCGTGTTTGTATATGGATCTGTTTGCGCACGCATCTTCCAGGAGTTCATGTATTTACAGTTGCAACTTGGCAGTTGTTACAGAAGTTTAAAGTTTTCGTTTTGAAATAAATGTTTGATCCCATGCTGACAAGAGGTTTTTTGTTTTGAGTAGATTCAAATATTAGTAATTAAATAGTTAATAATTAGAAGTTAATTAAGTAAAGAAAGAGAGAAAAGAGGGAGGAGGAGAAAGAAAAAGAAAAAAAATATATTTAATGTTGTTGTATATAATAATTAAATGAATAGAATATTTTATAGAAGTTTAAAAAAACTCTCCAGATCAGAATTCCCCTGAGGTCTGACCCCCGGAAAAAAATGTATTCCGTTTTGTATACTTTTCGCGCACGCATTGTACAGCATCTGTACACGATGTTTGAGACTGGATGATCTATTGTGGTTGGCCGCGTGTATACTACCTAAATGCGGTTATGAGGCTCGTGTGGTAATGAGATTAAAGTTGTTCATATTGCAGTTGTTATTAATGTTGGCGTACTTCATGATGATATCGCATGTACGATAGTCTGTTGAACTCGATTTCAAATGTCATCAATGTAAGCGAAAACTCCGAAATTTCAGGCTTACATACTTTTCAAAACCTACAACCATTACCTGAGCATGTTTATGCTTTTATTGTAGAGCTAAGAGCTGCTATGTAATATTGGAACGCGTTCATAGTCTGTAGTTAACACGACAGTATCAGTGATCTGATCGCATGTATTATGGTCAGCACTGCGCACTCTCGACACTGAATCCACAGACCTGATCTTTTAAAAAGTGGTTTTTGTCATTAAAACACAATTTATTGGGTTGACATGCTTTTACTTCGATTGATTTATTTTTCTCTAAATCACGTTGCAAAAACATAAGCGAAAAAAATGAACAAACGTCAGGATGATGAACAGCAGACTGAACGTTCCGCATAATGTTTTACCATTACTCGTCTTGAAAATTTATGTGTAAACTTTTGATGTTAAGTCAGCTTTTCTTAATTCAAAAGGTCACCCAAAAGCAATGGTCGTGTCTAATATTTTATGTGTGACATTGACAATTAGGCCTCACAAACATTCATTGCATAGTTGCTCAACGGAAAAGCTTGTTTAACAATTAATCCTATCCGTTCTTAATGTAACTATGAGAGAGTAATTTTTTGCGCAATCTTAAACTCCCTTACTTAACGCAATAAAATAACAACAGCAAGATAATTGAAGAAAATTTCCTTACTAGTTACTATCAAACTAAATACATACAATATTAAATAAATAAAATTGCAAAAAAACTACTCACCATTTGAAAAGCTCAGCAGAGAGCAAACCAATAACGCACACAGAAGCAAACCCCGCATTTTCTTTTAACTGTAAGCAACAAAGTGAAGTAAGATAAGCCCCCTAGAGTACTTAAGGAGATTTAAGACAGCTCATCATCGTCCCTGCAGCTCAACTTTCGAGCCCTGGTCTGAAGATCCAGAGATGGGTGGTTCGAATCCCCCCCCAAGGGTATTCTGATGAAGATGCTGTCTTTCTTTCAGAAAGAATCTCCCCTGCCTTTCTTGACAGCAACATAATATACTTTGAAGTATGTCGTTTTGTTTAAGTCAAAACCAGCAACAATTCTAGGCATTTATTGAATCGTTGGAACCAGGATTTATGGCCACAACAACAATCGCAGTTTGTGCCAGTTTTAGGCTCACAATATTATCAGTAGAATTGATATGAGGAGGAAAAAACACTTCAAAAAAAGTTGGCGTTGTTTATGTTTAATGTTTAAAATTAATTTAAATTTTAAATGTTCAATTTTAAATATTTATTTTTAGCATTCAGTAAACTGCGTAACCTGAGTTTACCACTTACGCACGTCAAACCTTGCTAACTGTAACCAACTCAATTTATGAATTTGAAACAAAAATGTTGGTGATTTCGATATTCTGATGTAGCTGTGGTTTGCTGTGCCCGTAAATAGGGCCCAAGCCGAAACAACTGGCCCATTAACAAAGCAACATTTTTTCAGTTTGCTGATGTAAAATATGTTTGAGTTGGCTTTATAGCCGCTAAACCAATGCAGGCAATGGTGGGCTGACTTGCTAAAACTTCATTTGTAGAATATTTTGCATAATTGTGAGTTGGTATCGCACTTGTAGTTTGTTTGTAACATTGTCTACAGCTAAATTAGTGGACCGGTTGTCTGAAAATTTGACCAGTTCAAGCCCCCACAATCTCTACCGTACTATCTTTATGACTTCTTGTATTTTCCTCTACTATTATTTGATAATACTCTTTTGAAGATCAATTAACTATTACGCAAAAATTGTACGTAACTTTCATGAGATAAGAAATTACATAGCTGTAAGTATTGCCCACATCTGTCAACAATATTTACGAGCCTGTGCTAAAGAAACACTGGGCGGAAGTCAGGTCTCAAAAAGGATAGTTTTAAGTTAATGCACTATTGCATCATGCACTGCCAAAAACATTTGCGCTAAGTCCACTTACAAAAAGGCCAACTTGCATGCACCTTTGCGTATTAATTCATATTTATTTTAATGTTTTATTGCACTGTAAACTAAAATTTATGCAACTGTCTCATACACTGTTTCGTATTAGCATAGTATGTCCATTTTTTGATTTTATGTTGGTAATTATCTGTTTTTTGTTTTTTGGTAATAAATCAATCAATCAATCATATTACGTGGTAAACCATGACCGGTTATAAAACCAGTATGGTTCCTGAAAATGCCAAGGCCAACATACTACTGCCAAACGCGCTACTGCGAGTGACTTGGAGTAAATTTTTCGGTAATATGAAATAAATATTCTTAGTATATGCACCACCAGTCTCAAATTCTTAACACCAATAACGGAGTCACGTCAAACTTTGCGTGAAACTTATCCAATTTATGAACACGAAACAAAATGCGGTCAACCTGGGATTTGGGAATTCTGATCGAGTTTTGGTTTGCAATGCCTTTAAATATTGCGCCAAACTAAAAAAACAGACCCACTAAAAAGGCAGCATTTGTTGAGATCATTAAAACTAAAGTATTATGTAAATATGCTTAGCCGACCTTATTCTTTAGAGCCGATGCGTAAATGTAGGGGTTTACTTGTTGAAATGCATACATGTGGAAAGTACGTAAGAAAGTGGGAGTTGGTATTGCAACCTTATTTTTATATAGCTGAGTTAGTGAAACGGTGGTCTGGAAAAACGACGGTTTGAGCTTCCACCACCTCGCAGTTGCCCCCCTTACATTCTCTGGGAAATGTTCTTACTGTAGATAATTCCTGATAAACATACTGCTAAAGATTAATAAATTTTCCGCAAACGTTATAACATTCAGTTGAGATAAGAAAATGTAAAGCAATAAATAATATCATTTAATGAACATTATGTATGCTAGATAAGGTTTTTTAGTACAAAATGGCATTGTAAGATAGTTTACTAGTTATGCATACGAGCAAAATATTTCATATATGTAATCGAACAGCAAACTGCTTCTTAGCTTCTTAGAAGCGCTTTATACCAAAAACAATTAACAATAATAAACAATATTATTAACAATTAACAATAAACAATAGTAAGCAGCAAACAATTATAGCACATTTCACCCACTTTAATTTTATGTGGCGCTTACAGGAATAATAAGATATGCTATTGTTTGCTTTTTGGGCTTTTTCAGAAGATAATCTATCAGATCACATATAATGACTAGAGCATCAAGCCAAATTTTCCTATCTTTACTCAAGGGTTATATACAAAAAAATCGGTCATACAGGTATGGAATAAAAAAGAAGTAACATAGAAGAGCTGCCAAACAGTACCAATATCGAACCAAAAGCACAGCGCAGACGCCATGGGTATTATAAAAGTTTACGTACTGCTTATAGCACCGGACTTTATTACAGTTTGCTAATAGGGCTTTTTCAATAGGTAATCGATAACTCAACATAAAATTCATAAAGGACATACTATGTTAACATTATACGACATCTTGCACTATTATT
>JASANF010002817.1:0-11712 GCA_030248245.1 Trissonchulus sp. WLG1_4 | reverse complement strand
GCAACTCAGACTGGATTTTGGCAGATAAATGAGTATCTGCGTCAGTAATTCGAGTCGTGACCATTTGGTAACTTCCTAGATTTTCAACTGACGAATCAACTATAATAAAAAGGAAAAAAAATTGTGTTACTAAAACAAAAGCACCATTCAACCTATATACGTACATACTAAAGAAAACAACAAAAATATTCGTGTAGACTTTATCCGATGTACATACCTATGACTGAACATTTATGAAGAACATTTTCATACAATTGACACTGATTTACTTATAAGTAATAAATAAATGTGTAAACGTATCACGTAACCCTACCTCAACACAAATATCGGGCTCCATATTTCCACTAGACTCAGCCCACTCCTCATCACATGACTCCTCACTAACATCATTATCGTCGCTAGTTTGTTCACTAGGCTGATAATCCGAATCATTATCATCCTCAGCGTCTCCCGACCAAATTTCTTCTATTTGGTCAGGTTCATCAGACTCATCTGAAACGAGCACCGGTGCCGTAACTGGAACTTCAGCTACTTCCTGCTGCAAGTTTCGACTAGCACGTTGTCTGGCTCTGCAGAGCTCGCAATACTTATTGCGGTGGCTCACTGCTCATTCTTTTTTGTGCTCACAGACGCTACAGCGCCATGTCCCAGGCACGAGCAGTAGCCTCTGGTGGTTCCCCATCCTCCATCATAACTGACTTTGACAGGAATTATAGCACCGTCAACTGCAGGTGCTTCACTTCCACCACTATGAACCGCTCTTCCTGAGCAGCCTGCGTCATAGACTGTGAGCTAGCGGATTTTAATTTTTTTGAAAATGCGCTTCATGAGTCTAGACCACGAAGGTTTTGATGGGGGCTCTTGAAGGCCCATAACTGCACAGAGCTTTGCTATGCCACTACGCCCACAGCCTGATGAAATGCTGCCGATTCCCAACAGCAAATTGATTCCGAATCTCTGTTCGTGACCGGACTTGTTCTCAAGTTGGATGTGGAATAAGCACATCTACTACAAGAAACTGTAAATTTCTTTGCCCAACCTCGCTTTGAGGTTTCATTCAAGAACAAGGTGCCGGCCTGTACACAAGAAGGGCATAGCAATCCTGCTTTGCGTACAAGTTGAAAAAAGAAATGCTCCATGTCGACAATTGTCAAACCACTGGAGTTGCAAAATCTTGCTGAGTGAATGCTTTTACCCAATCTTGACCATTTCCGGCCAAAGGTATCATTGACAACAGCATTTGCAATTTTTCGTGCTGAAAGACAGGGATTTTGATTTCCCTGAACAGATGCCTGCTGTCTTTGCTCAGCTAAACGTGAGCTTTGTCGCGCAACAGTGTTGGATGCAGCTCCATTATGTAGCCTACTAACACCGGTAGAGTCAAAAGAAGAGACTAAAGTTTGAACTGCTTTAGTTCTCAAGCAATCCCCAGTACGGCAAGGATATGCTTGCGGTACAGATGAGCTTTGCTGACAGTGTGTTGAAGTGTTCACACTAGCAATTTCCAAGAGCTGCTTGTCTAATTCAGACTCAAAAGCAGGCTTTGATTGATGCAAGACCTGCAAGCGTTGCTTAGAACACTCTGCACGCTTATCATACTTTGTTTTCCTTTTTCTGAACATCTCTGAAGACAAGAAATGAGTCTTACAAAGCCTACGTAATGGACGTCAACTGCCCTCTGAAGAACAAGAAATGATTCTAAACGCCGGTTCACATGAGGGCGCACAAGCGGATGTACGAGCTAGCGCATTCTACTTTCACACTGCCTGCTGCATTATTTCACACAATGCAGTAGGCAAGCGTATGCCCGCTCATGCGCCATAGCGTACGCCATGGCTGTTGGCAGAATCCGACCTCGTGTGAATCGGCCTTTACACAGCCTCAAGGTGTTCTAGGCTTCGACGAGCTTAATAAGTGATGCTAGGGAAACATTTTTATGTTGACAGGGTTTCGGCAAATTGCTGCTTGTGTCTGCCAAAAAATTATCAGAGAATCGAAAGTGACAGTATCAATTAGTAAAAGCCTATTTTGATACCCGCTTTGGTGCATCATGTATGCTGCGATTACGACATACGTCAAGTGAATAATAGAGGCACAAGAAACGGTGTACAAGCGCTGCAAGCAGTATCATATCATTTACTCGACATTAAATTCAACATTATTACAGCTCTCCTTATCGCTTCTATAGCTGCATTAATTTCAAAAAACCCTCAACCAACCATCAAACTATCACAGAAAACGATTAAAAAATTATTATGAACCGTCATGACGTACATCTCCAAATGGATGAATATTTGAAGCCACCAAACAATGTCCGAGCGCTACAAGCAGTATCATTGTATTACGTTACTCAGACATGCAGTAGGAAAACACTGCCCGTTCCTTATCGCGCTTTATTACATTAATTCAAAAAACCCTCAACGACATCAACTCTAGCAGCAAACAGGTTACAAAATTACTATCAACATCATTATATATCCTTACAATTATTTCTAATATTAACAGTTCAGCTTACATACATTCATACAGACATGGGCATTATGCAAAAAATTATACGAATAAAAGACTGCACTTTTCCATGAAAAAACTGAGCCCTATACTCTGCTTATGTTCACATCATTAGCCAAAAGCAAAGCCTTTTCCGACAGAGATGGGGGTCTGCGGCAGGAGACATCTGGGGCCCCCGCGGACATGGGCGGAGAGGTGAGGGGCGGGTTCGAGGGGGGGGGGGGGGGGGACTGCCGGGCCGGAGTCCCCGGCTATCCAAAGTGGGGTTCACAAAGGCGATGTCGGCCTTCGTGTGCGTCACGTTGGAGGCCGGGATCAGATAGTATTGGGGGGACTGGCTCACGTGCGGCACTAAAACACAACACAATATATACCTTTTTAGTAATTTTAAAACTTCCAAACTAGGGTTGTGCACGGTTACACGGTACGAACCGTGTTGCCGTGTGCCTGCTGGATCTAGGCAAAAGCCCACCTAAATTGATACTGTGTCATAAATCCACCTCTGCTTCATGACGTTTAGTAACCGTGTAACCGGTGTGCGGGCGGGTTTAGGAATCCGTGTAACTCCCGGGTATTCTTATGGTGATGCTTCTAGAGTAAGAGTCACGCTGCGTTAGGAAGGAAGGAAGGTAGTTAGTTTCATAAAGTCACTGGGAAAATTGAAAGGAGGGGGGAGCGGGAATTCCCCCAGCCCCTGTCCGGACTAATAGCGGCGCGGAAAAATCCTAGCACTAAAATGCAGGGGGACGATCAATTTAAAATTGAGGTGACCCCCTCCATTATGCACCAAAAAAGTAACTGTAACTAGCGCTCGCACTACCTACATGCATCATGCATACTCAACTCATGCATCCGGTCGTTACAAAGTTTATCGCAATCTAATGGTAACTTTTTCCATACTGAATCACTAATATTTCACCTGTCAATACCCCTTACAAAGAGTACATAGTAATGTCTCACTCTATATAGAAGACATTATTATGTACTCTTGCCCCTACTTATAATGATAACTGCGCTGCCGTGTGTCATAGTCGACCTGTGTCATGTCATAGTCAATTTGGCTCGACCGCTCGTGCAAGCCCAGAGCCGGATGACCGCACGGGTGTCTCCGGACAGCACCAACGGGGGAGCGAGCATGGATATACCACAGCATCACACTGCGCAAAGCTCTGCTGTCTGAAACACAACCACGGGACATAATCTGGGCCCTGTTGCTCAACTTTACAAGTCTTAAAATTGTAGCAATTGTAAGTTCTAAATCTGGTGATTCTCAATGAATTTATATGACGAAATCGTAACGAATCACCCGATTTTGCACTTACAATTGTAGGACTTGTAAAGTTGAGCAACAGTCCCTGGGGAGGACCACAAATACGCACCTGAGTACGTCTGGGTGGGAGCCGTCAACCGGGTGCTACCGGAATTTGCCGAAATTTTACATATTACTATGCGGTGCAAGCCGATCCCCTGCATCCCTGGGAGACACCTGTTTTGTCTCAGGGTTCAGAAATTTTTGGTCAGACTAACTTTCGATTAGCTCAAAAAAATTTCCAAAACAATAAAAAAGTTATTTATTACTTTAACCCTATTTCATAATTATAGGGATCGATTCGTACGCACAGCCGAGCGTTTGTTTAGACAACACTAACATAACAAGCACACCCCCCCCCGAAATTCTCACTATCTTTTATCAAAACCTATGCAAGAGTACACGAGTGTATATTATACTGCATTTACTTGTAATACACTGTCTGATAATTAGAAATCGAAAAACTACAATGAATTATAATAAATTATTCCAAACTATTATTAGCTAGATTAGCTTTCACTTTATATATAATTCACAGCGTGTGCTTCGGCATACAAGTGAGCTCTCACGCTTTCGCGAATTCCATTCATGCATATAGTTGCTGAACTTTGGATATTACTCCTGCAGATCATGCCTATAAAATAAAAAAAAGAACATCATCATCACAGGGCGATTCAAGCCAATTGAATCAGCTTTAGGCTCTATTCATACTTACAGGTACAGCCGTATGTCCGTTCAGCCGACTAAATGACGAAATAATGACGTCGCATGCGTTGGTTGATCTGCTGCACTAGGCTGCTATTGACCTCATTCTGCAGGCTGAACGGACATACGGATGAAAGTATGAATCGAGCCTTAAGTTTCGCGACCTTTCAGACTATCTTTGTAATTATAAATTCTCCTTAAAAACATGCTAAATTTGTCAAATTTTTGTTCTAGCTACTGATAATTCCAAAAAAAAACGTTCCAAGAAATATCCGCTTCTCCAACAATTTTGAGTTTTTTGTCTTTACCACAGCTTCAAATCGAATAAGCATAAAACTCAAGAACACGGTTTACCAAGCAGTGAGCAGTGATGGGTTGTTCCAATTCAAAATCAACCTCTGCAAAATAGCAGTTTTCAAACAATTATTCCTATTTATGCACAGCTTCAAAATCACATATGTCTACACGAGTATATGCTGCATTCAGACAGTGTAATACACTGTCTGATCTGATGTTCTCATCTTGTGTTTTATTCGCCTGTCGGAAAATATTCTGGTACGTCACCACTCTCCAGTGGACCAAATTCGGCCTAAAAATTAAAAAATCTCCATTTTTTCCTGGGTTCACCACTGGCTTTTAGTACAAACAGCCTCTATTCATTGCCCTTGATATGACTGCGGCTAAAGTTAGCGTAAAGCTGAAAAACGCTCTTCAGACATCCGCCCCCCCGAAATCAAACCGCCAGTCTGGGACCGCCAGTGATGGGTTTTTTGAACTCAACTTTTAAACTCAACCGAAGCTCACCCCGCAGTGATGGGTTGTTCCAGTTCACAAACAGCCAGCAGGTCAGCGTATATAGGTGATTTCGGGCGAGCCGCTGATATACTTCCAGTCGTCGGGCAGGAAATACTTCACCATTTGCGTTAGACAGGCTTCCAAGTCTGCTTCCCAGCGCTTCAGTTTTTCTACGTTCAGTGGCGTTCCCATGAGTCGCGGCTCCACGATCTGAAATTCAGTGGAAAATTCTTCTAATGAGTTATACATAAATTATAAATAAAAATTATAAAATCTAAATTCAACATTTTATAATCCCTAAAAACGACCGACAACGTGCCCTTCACTCCAGAATCGTCAGGCCTACCATAAACTGCAGGGGCTTGTATTAGAAATGATTACAGTTGCGGAAGGGAGAATGTTTTGAGTATATACAGCACATAATTATGTCACGACAGAAAAGGGACCTCTTTGCACCACTCAAAACGGAGGGGTCTGATTCACAAAGACTGAAGCTAAACTGCTAAGGGTAATCGGGTATATAAGGGTGCTCCGACAGCTAATAATTGCTATCACATCCAAACCACATCCAACGTTAGCCCATTACTTTAGTCCGAACATACGTTGATCCAAAAGAGCGCAGATTGAGATGCCAGTTGGCATATTCATCAACGTGGGCACGCAGCGTGGGGTTTTTGGGAGACTACTGCTCGGCAACTTGGAAATGACCCGTTGTGCAGAGATATGTAGTTCAAAATGGCAACGCTAAAATATACAAAATTGTAAAAAAAATAAAATTGAATCGATTAGTTCTAGCTTCGATTTCATGTAATATTATAAATCAAACTACACAAACTAATATGTATATACATACATAATTATACATAAATCACTGGCGGTCCCGGACTTCGATTAAATTAACTTCAATAAAATATGGGTGCATCACATAACTAAATGCAGCATATGTACTCGTGTAGACATGCAAATGCAGCATATGTACTCGTGTAGACATGCAAATGCAGCCTAATGTACATATGCATAGGGTTTGATGAAGGATAAAAACAAAAATAGTGAGCCACACTGCCAGATAGTCGCAGGGATCTGGGGGCAGCAGCCCCCAAGAAAAAAAAATTGCAGAAATTGGAAAAAAATTTTTTTTTTGAATTTTTTGAATTGGAAAAAAAAGAAGTTTTTGAATTAGAGGCTAAATTTGGTCTACTGGAGATGCATCGGAATTTTTTTCGGCCGGTCAATAAAAACCTAAGGGCCCCTTGTGCACAGTGCTAAGGGGTGACCCTTGTGTAAAATTTCAGTCGAAAAAAATGTCGGGGGGGAGGGGAGGGCGCCCCCCTTCCGGTCCGCCTGATATACACTTAGAAAACGCTTACATATGTACGCAAGATCACTAAACCACTGACATGCGGCTGTCTAGGGGCGCCAGTCCCCAGAAACATATTGGCAATTTTTAGTCCGAATTTGGTGAACTAGAGACGTATCAAAATTTTTTGCCGACAAAATATATATAGAAAAAGATGGGAACGTCACATCAGGGGTCACATCAGGGTATTCTCAAAATCACCTGTAGGTAAAGTTAGGCTAACTTTACCCACAGGTAAGGTGAAGGTAAAGTCGCAAACAATGACTAAAGTAAATAGATTTTTTGTATATATATATACAAGCTGAATTTGCACAATACATTAACTTTGCTGCGAAACAAAATAAAGCACATTTATGGCCAGAATATTAAAGATAAACTTAGCTATTACATTAGGTTTACTCAATGTTTGAGAATACGACATTACCTTCACCATACCTGTGGCCGTGGGTAAAGTTAGCCTAACTTTACCTGCAGGCAATGTTATGAATACGGCCCCAGACAGTGCATTATACGAGTATATAAATGTAGCATAATATACTCCTGTAAACATGCAAATGCAGCATAATGTATATATGCATTGGCTTCGACGAAATATAATAATAAGGAATAGTAAGCCACAGAGTTGCAGGGGTCCGGGGGCGGCTGCCCGCTGAAAAAAATGGGGAAAATTTTTGATTTTTAGGCGAAATTTGGTCAATTGGAGACGCATCAGAAAATTTTTCCGGCTGGACCATAAAAACCCTTGCGTAAAATTTGCTGGGAAAAATTGGGGTTGGGGCGGATTCCCCCCACCCCCCCTGAATACGTCCTTGTATATACATACATGTATGAGGGGGGGATGGGGGATCCGGGAGGGATGGTCCCCAAAATTTCGAAAAAAGGGCACTTTTTGGCGAAATTTTTATAAAATTTTGCAAAATTTAGGGTATTTTTGGTCAATCTTGGGGGGAGGGTCCCCAAAATTTGGCCGGAGAAGCCCCTCCAAAATTTTGATTCCGTTACATGTATATATGTTTTCAGATGTTTTTTACCCTTTCCATTCAAAGACATTGTACAGTTTCAGAGGAATTTCATATAATTTCATCCAGGATTTAGAGACTATATAAAATACTTTTTACATGAGTTTTAAAATATTCACATGTTTTTCAGAGCTGTAAATAATAGGTAAATTTTATCTGAAATTCGTATAGTATATAATTCGCCAGTGCTAATTTTTCAGATCTCTAAATGTCTCTAAATTCTGGGTGAAATTATCTGAATCTTCACCGAATTTATCTGAAATTTGTCTGAAAGTTTGTATATACAATAAAAGGCCTCTGAATGGAAAGGGTAAAAAAACATCTGAAAAATCTGTAACAGATAAAATTTTCCAGAAAATTCAGATTTCCTGTGTTTTTGGCGTGTTATGACGATTGAAAGAAAGAGCCACAGGCGATGATTTCGGAAATCGTCTACCGGGGGGGGGGGGGGGAAACGGGAAACGCTGAGGAGGTCTTTGGCCCCTGACTCCCACCGTGGCCACGCCACTGTAGGCGACCTATTTTTTAGTAGTAGTAGAAGGCATAATATAGGAATAGTATCAGGCGTAGAAACAATAAAAATCGAAATTTTGGGGAAAAACTGCGCAAGACGAGCCTAGAGATCCTGTCAACTATATAAGCCTAGACATTATTGCGTACTCAAAACTATCCAAAAACAAAGATTAGGGCTACTTTTAGCTTCAAAACGTCAACCTATATATGTACGTTCATTTCCAAAAACACTGACAATTCCATTTGCAAGGGTTCATACCTCAGAAACATACATGTATGAGGGGGGATGGGGGGCAGCGGCGTAGCGAGGGGGGCCCCGGGGGACCAGGGCCCACCTCAGCGATTGGGTCCCCCCTCAGATAAAAAAATTGGGTCGCGTAGCACCCCCCTTGCCACCCCGGTAGACAACGAAAAATTTTCGGGCAAAAAGGCATGTTGGCCCCTCCGTCAACTTGATCCTGGCTACGCTACTGATGGGGGACCCCCCCCCCCCCCCCAAAAAAAAATCAAGGGGCCAGGTGCTCTTCAAAATTTGGTAAAAAATGGCACTTTTTTGGGAAAATTTTACAAAATCTCGTTAAATTTGGGGTATTTTTGGTCAATCAGGGGGGAAGATACCTAAAATTTGGCCGGAGAGTCCCCCAAAATTTTGACCCCGTTACGTGTATGCAGAGAAACATCAAATTTAAAAATAGAGGTTCTATAACAAAAAATGATTCGCTCAAGGTGCTCTACTCCAAAAAAATGATTCGCTCAAGGTGCTCTACTCCAACAAAAGGTGCACTATCCCCTCCTCTAACTGTACTTGATCTCAAAAAATTTGACACGAAAGACAAAATTTTACAAGAAAGATTTTCCAGTTTTCCTGCGCCAGCACTTTCCTTCTGTATTCAATTTGCATAAAAAACTGTATTATCATCATCCAGTGCTTCCCAAAATCAAGATTTTGAAGTTTGAAGAAAGTGATGATTAAGTTTGAAGAAAGTGATGAAGAAAGTTTGATAAACGTGAACTACAAAATATGTAAAACGTGCACAGAAAAGTAAAAATGACATGAACACAAATTTTGCCTAGCAAAAAATTCGTAAACGACACCGAAACTGCAATAGTATAACAAAAATATGCTGTACCTGCTCGCTCTGGCAAGCATATAAGAAACGGCCCATCAGAATTACTCGAAACTAAAACAACAGCGATTTCCCAAATTTTGGAGTAAGTAAAATAAAGACCGTACAAAAAAAGTTGATAAATGGGATGTAAAGTTCACCAGTGAGTTGAAAAGTAGAGGTTTGTTCCGCAAAAACTACCAAAAAATTTCAAATAAAAGCGACGAACCCATGTCATATCGCTGCACTGACAATGAGCACATTTTTAAAATTCAGCTGCCAAGCCAAGCAGTAGCTAACAAAATACACAGAAGAGATAGATTTTTTGTCGAAACACTTTGGTGGAGTAACAACACTCTACTTAGCGAAAACAACACGTGGTTTACTTTTAAAAACAAAAACTAGACTGAATCTCTGATGTGTCGTTTTCGTGAATTTGAAATTCATGCACCATATGAGAAAAAATCTAACAATGTGAATAAAGCACTTACTACGTTTCGTCGAATATTTCAGCTCAGCTAAACTTTTGTGAAAGGAAAAAAATTTGACACACGGAGAACTTTATTTTCTCTAATTGTGTCAAGTTTCAAATCAATCCGATGCGCAATTATTGTGATATACTCCATTATTTGATTTTGCGAAAAAAAGGCTAAATTGACCAACTTCAAAGGCTAGTAACTTGACTTGAGTCGTACCGATTTTTTTTCAAACTTGGCCTGAAGCATCTTCATACATTGTCCTAACCAACTAAAAAACACAAAGTCAATATCAATCCGTTTATTAAAATGACAATGCATACAAAAAACTGTCGAAAACGTAACTACCACCTTAAAGTTTAACTTTTTTTGCCCTACTAAGCAATATGCTAATTTTACTTTTTTTATCAAAAAAAGCCTTTCTTTGTGGCCTTATTAATACTAGTAAGGAAAAATGCCCTTGTCGGGCGGCTCTTTGGGTAGAACAAGGAACTGTCTGTTTGTCTAAGCGGAAAAATACTTAGGCTGGGCCTGTAAAAGCATTCGGACAAGGCTTTATTGTAAGGCTTCACCTGGGAGAACCTCCCTGACTCCCTTATTCACACTTACACTTACCTTTACATATTTCACATTTATGAACACACGCTCAATCTAATTTAGCATTATGTACGTACTTGTCATTTCATCTGTGTATGTACGCTTGGTTTTACTGTAAAGTTTACTGTTTTACCGCAACGTTTACACGCTTGCGGAATATTAGTTCAAAAGTTTTCAATGCCAACGTGAGAGGAATAACGTGAAAGCTCAAATTTTCAAAGACTTTGAAGTTGTTTACTCGTTGTACCGAAACTGCTAGTTTTAGTAAAGCGCTTACCAAAACTAGGAAGTTTTGGTAAGCGTTGTACCAAAATTACTAGTTTTGGTAAGCGTTGTACCAAAACTACTAGTTTTGGTAGAGCGCTTACCAAAACTGGACAGTTTTGGTAAGCGTTATACCAAAACTAGAGTTTTGGTACACATTTGCTCAAAACTCACTTGACATTAGTTGTGAGTAATAGTTATGGTACACGCTTGCGGAATAGTTTAGTTTTAGTTATAGTTTTGGTACGAGTTCAATTTTAGTTAAGTTTTAGTTATGGTTTTGGTACAACGTTGGATTTTAGTTTAGTTTTAGTTATAGTTTTGGTATAACTGCTGAAAATTAGTTTTTACAACTAATTTTAGTTTTAGTTATGGTATACCAGAACAACACTAGTCTGAAGCGGAAAAATACTTAGGCTGGGCCTGTAAAAGCATTCGGACAAGGCTTTATTGTAAGGCTTCACCTGGGAGAACCTCCCTGACTCCCTTATTCACACTTACACTTACCTTTACATATTTCACATTTATGAACACACGCTCAATCTAATTTAGCATTATGTACGTACTTGTCATTTCATCTGTGTATGTACGCTTGGTTTTACTGTAAAGTGAACGTAGCCTGCAGGATTATAGGCAGTCGGAGTGTATTTCTTGTCGCGTACAGTGGTGTTGTAAATTGGTCCGCCCTGTTATCACCTATTATCATTTCTGCCAAAACGGCCTTGGTTGCCTTTCAGTAAAACGTATTCTTTTACCTGTTCGTTCGTGCACTTCTTGGGCAGTTTAGGCCTAGTGGCCCTGTCGCGTAACTTGAGGTCCCCGGGCCAGCCACAGTCCCCGGGCAGTATCGGCCTATTGAGGCCCTGCCACCTCTGCGTTCCGTATGCGCCGTGACCAGCCCCCCACTGCTTGCCGCCCCGCTCACACGATAAGCCCATTCAGGCTTAGCGGGCTGTATTTGCTCTGTGATCTGCGCCTACCGCGCCTAGCCCCGTAGAGTAGGTAAGCCCCATTTCCCGTCGGTGTCCGGCAACCCCGGCCACGCCTCTTCATCAACCTTCGG
>JASANF010002816.1:0-22663 GCA_030248245.1 Trissonchulus sp. WLG1_4 | reverse complement strand
TATCTTTATTCCAAGAGTAATATATCAGGCTACAGTCAAACTACTACTTCTGTCTTGTCAGCACAAAACTCTCTTTTCAACTAGTTTCTAACTGTATTTCTGCGAATCCTTTTCATTGCCTCCCCCGTCAGGAGCAGCGATTCCACGCGCTGCGATCTTTACCACGTTACTCCTTTGCGTAGAGCTTTGGATCTCCTTTAGCACCCCCACACAAAGCGGTATTTGGGGACACTTCCAGTACAGTCAAAGGTCCGACCCAAGGCGAAGCTAACTTTCCGGCCTTCCCAACTCTTTTGCTCCTGTCGTAGACGAAGACATTGTCCCCTGCCTCCAATAACTTTGGCTTGGCTTTGTTCTTGTCATAACGCTGTTTTCTCGATAACTGCTCTCCTTGTAGACTCTTTCTCACTTCTTGAAGGACTTTCGAATCTGTGCAGAAGGCAATCTCTCTAGGGGCTTTACCGGTGGCGCTGTGAGGGGTACTCAAGTAAGCCGAGACAGATTCCTCAAGAAATTCGTCCCAAGCAAAAGGATCATCAAGGGACTTCTTCGCCAAAATGTCCACTAGTGTGCGAATTACACGTTCTGCTACGCCATTCCCCTGTGGATGATTCGGAGTGGTCTTAGAATGCAGTATACCTTTGGACTGGCAAAAACTTTCAAATTTCACAGATGAAAAGCACCGGCCCTGATCCGTCAACACGCGACGAGGGAATCCGGCCACCATGAAATATCGCTTCAATGCATTGAGTACGGCATCTGTTGTTATGTTTTCTATGATGTATGCCTGACAAAATTTTGAAAAGTGGTCAATTACTACCAAAACATAACGGCTCCCTTGACGGCTTCTGGGCAAATACGTGATGTCCATCGCCACAAGGTCACCGGGTCCGTCCACCCATATTGGAGCAAGTTGCGGCACTTCACGTATTCCAGCTCTACAACCGCGGCATATCTTGCAGCTGACAACCTGATCCTTTATTTCCGATGCCATACTTGGCCAAAAATACCTTTTTTTCAGGATATCGTGAACCACCCTCCATCCGAAGTGACCCCCTTTCTGGCCTCCATGTATGGAATCAACCAATGCTGTTCTCATCCGTTTTGGAACAAATAAACGCAAATCTTCTTCTTCCAGGTACCAAAGAGCCCCGATTTGAACTAGACCCATATCAATCAGCTGGTTTTCGGTCAGTTCCTCAGCGGTAGCAATTACCAAGTCTGCCTCTTCCCAGTCATGGCGGGGTAGAGCGCGGACTGATGTTAGCCTTGAGAGGGCATCTGCCAGCTGGTTCTCTTTTCCTGGTTTATGCTGGACAATAACTTCTAGGGGTCGCAACGTCTCCATCCACCGCGCGATTCGCGGATTCGGCGGATCTTCTAGCCAAAGTTTCATAATTGCTGTAAGCGGCTTATGATCAGTCAAGACCCGTATTGGTTGCAACGACAGAGAAAGGGTCGTGCTAAAGGTTTTTAACGCCCAAACTACCCCGAGAGCTTCTTTCTCGACGGTAGAGTAGTTTCTTTCCGCCTTGCTTAGGGCTTTCGACTGCACCGCTATCAGACGTATATCGGATCCCACCTTCTGAAAAAGCACTGCCCCGAGAGCAAAACCACTGGCATCAGTTTCTATTATAAACTGTGCTTCAGGATCTGTATCAACCTGGCTGAGGGCAACCGAAGCTGCCAGAGCTGTCTTCAACTTGTCAAAGGCAGCTTGCTCAACTTCTTCCCAGATGAAAGGAACAGCCTTTCTTGTCAACGCGTTAAGTGGCTCAGCTATCTTTGAGAAATCGCGGATGAATTGACGGCAGTAGCCCATGGCCCCCAAAAAGGTTTTAAGTTGGTGGAGATCATGCGGAGGCTTCCACGCTAAAAGCTTATCTACCCGCTTTGGAGACGGAAAAATCATACCATTCTCAAGGTCGACGCCAAGATAAGTTACCCTTTTAGCCCCGAAAACACACTTGGATAGCTTGATTCCAAGATGGCTTTCTTTCAGCCTCGCCAGAACTAGACGGAGATGCTGGATATGTTCTTCGAAAGTTTCGCTGGCCACTATGATGTCATCTATGTACACGCCAGCAAACGGAAGACCATCCAAAACCGACAAAGTGTATCGCTGAAATGTAGCTCCAGCGTTCGTCAAGCCAAACGGCATGACTAAAAACTCATATAGCCCCGTCGTTGTAGCGAACGCCGTTTTCGGAATGGCATCTTCATCCAGAGGAATTTGCCAGTAACCTGACATACAGTCTAAGGTTGTAAAGTATCTGGCTTTTCTACCCAGTCGGAGAAGATCATCAACCCTGGGCATGGGAAACGCATCTTTCACGGTCACGTTGTTAACACGGCGAAAATCTACACAAAAGCGTATAGTGCCGTCTTTCTTTACCACCAATACAACCGGGCTAGCCCAGGGTGACCGTGACATTCTAATGACTCCTTCGGTCAGCATCTTTTGCACTTCCGCTTTTTCTGCCCTTTGACCTTGTTCAGAGAACCGTCGTGGTTTCTGCTTGAAGGGTCCCCCTGTAGTTACTATACTGTGCTTAACACCTTTCGCCTTGCCGATGACTTCCTTTCTATCGGCCGAGAAAACCACAGAGAACTCTTCTAGCAAATCTTCTACAATCTTCCGCTGGGGATCAGTAAGGTCGGAGGCTTGGTCCTCACTTAGGGCTATGTGGCCCTCCACGTGTCGGTCCGTCGCACGTGTTTGGTCAGCCGCCACTCTTGTGACGCGCGACTTGCATGCCTCGGGAAGCTCCCTTAATCGCCGCAGGCTGGTAGCGCCACCTACCGTGATGCCTTTAGACAGCTTAGGACTCTTGGAATATGGCAATGTAAGTACGCCATTACAGGACCGAACCACTCCACCCTGCAGAAAAGTTGACAGACGAGCATCCGGTTCGAAAAGAAGATCCCTGTCATCTCCCTTCACGGATACCAGAAGGCGTTGGCGGCGTCGCCTTCCTTTTACTGCGACCAGCTTCACTTTTGAAACAGTCGACTCGTCAGTTTCTAAAACTTCAAAATTGGAGCCTACTTCTGAACTTGGATCCGGAACTGACGAGATATGGGATCCTGAATTCGTAGACCTTTTATCTCCAATATTCCACACAAAGCTAGCTATACCAAGACGACCGGCAGTTGCTCTTGACAGAAGTACTTCGCCTTCAGCGTGGACACCGGTGGGCTCCTTGACAAGAGCAAACTTGGCAGGTACTACCGGGCTGTCCTGAACGGAGTAATCAACCTCCACAGCTGGCAGATACTCCGCTGGACCCCAGGGACCTGTGACCCGTACACCATGACTACACGCCTTGGCAATACCTCGGGACCTTAAGCTTTCACCCAGGGCTAAAGGCATGCAGTTAATGTCCGCTCCAGTGTCGATTACCACTGGAGCCACGCAGTCCACAGTCCCCATTTTAAGTACTGCACCTACGTCAGCCAGCTTTGGTCTACCCTCGCTAGGGTAGGACACTACATCCGTTGTAGCAAAACAGACACGTTTTTGCTGCACTTGGGTTGTAGTTACATGGTTCGTTTGACTTGTGGGTTTCCTGCTGGTAACTTTGCCACCAAACTTTGTTGTGGGTTTCCTGCTGGAAACTTTGCCACCAAACTTTGTAGCCACTGACACACGATTGGAAGCGTAATGCCCCCTTTTGTTACACTTGAAACAGACTACTGATTTAGCCGTACCACCGCTAGAGCCTTTTTTTGCTCTGGAAAAATCCTGAGGCTTCGCCTTATCAGGTGCTTCTTTCGGGCGAACTAAATCCTTGGCTTGCTTCAAGGCCTGCTCCTTTGTCACAGTCTTTTCTTGAAGCTCATATAAGGTCCAATCTTGCTGTTCCCTGCCAATCAACGAAACCATCTTTTCTTTTAGATCAGGTTGTAATCCTTTCAGCCAAATAGCTTTTGCCAGGAAATGTGGATCGCCCACCCTACCATACGTTCTCCGCCATCGCTGAAGATAAGTTGCCACAGACTCTCCTTTGGGCTGTGACAAGTCGAGTAATTTCAGAGCAGCAGCCGTTGGGGTGATAATCGGCGTGACCAGTGGTTTAAGGTGGGCCACTACATCGTCCAGCGTTTGACGAAATTCTGGAGCCAGCGACCTTAAACTATCACGCGCAACCCCCTCGATGACACGATCTAAAACATCCATGGGCGGTTGCCCACTTTTTTGCGAATAGTCTCTGATCTGTCCTATCCAATCGTCAAACTCGATTCCGTCCTTTTCCTCGTCACCGAAAAAGGTTCGTGGTAGAGATAAAGATACCGTAATATGTGGCTGCAAATTACGAACCGGATCTGCCGGCCCAGAAGCAGCTTGGTCGGGACGCTGAACTGTCAGAATGTTCATGAACGTCTGTTGCTGTTCCAGCATAGAAGTTAAAAAAGTTCTTGATGGCGTCGGTTTGATTCCTCCTGACTTTCTTGTAATTGTCTACGAAAACGTTCCTCTCTTTCTTGAGTTTCACGTCTCAACCGTTCCTCTCTTTCGGTTTGAGCTAGGAGAAAATCGTTCAAATTGAATGACGGACGTCTTTCCTGATTGGTTGATCCCGTTGGACTCTGATCCGTAGAAGCATTGCTGATACTACTTCTGTCTTGTCAGCACAAAACTCTCTTTTCAACTAGTTTCTAACTGTATTCTGCGAATCCTTTTCATATATATATATGCATATACATATTTGCACTTTTGTCTTCGATTGTTTTCAAATTTTTACACATGTTAGATCACCTTTAGGAAAGTTCTTTAAAGCAAATCTGAGCTCTTTACGACTTGCCGTTGTTGAGATATGACCTGTGGAAATTTGCCAAAATCGACCAAAAGTGCTCTTGCAAAGTGCGACGCTTTCATTGATTATATCATCACGTTGCCGCTAGATTGACATTTGATTTTTTGCACACTAAGACTACATACAATGGACTTTGTAACTGTGTAACTAGTTTTGCTAAAACTGCTGGGATTCTCAAATCAGAATCGCGTAAGTTTCAATTTTTTTCTCAAAACAGTTTACCAAATTTTCACTGTTCGGTCTATGGCGTCGAGACCAAAATAGAAGCCTCCGAAAATTTTGCTTTAGAACACTTTCATATGTACGTGTTAAATTACATTAGTGTCAACAAGCAGCAGTTTAATGCAAAATTTATAGAGTTCTTTATCCATGGCCATGACCACCATGGCACCAGTAGCAGTAATTTTTAGTGCAAATCGTATTCGTCAGAGTTTAAATCACTTGGAAGAAATTCAAAAGAAGCTAGACCTGTCGCTACGTACCTGTTTATTGTTAACACCAGGAACATTTTTTTGGTAATACTGGTAAAGTGTTGGTAATTTTATGCCTTTGTTCACAATCCAAATGATTATAAACCATTGTTTCGAAAATATAGTTTTTTGCCTTTGAGAAAAACATTAAGTAATATATTCTGTTGCAAAAATAATTTATTATTTTCAAAAAATATAAGGATAAAAGCGTTGGGCCTTACGTCCGCGGTTTCCGTGCCGTTGTTAACCAACTAAAGACTTTGCCACAGCCCCAAGTTTCTCAGGGCACATTTTACGAGGGTTTCTATTGGCTTAAACATGAAGAAATATTTTTATCAATATTTTTACACTCTCAAACATGCAGAAATGTCAAGTGTATCGCAGGCGTAACCAAACAACTTTAGTTCAATAAAAATAGCCTAACACATCTCAAAACAGCCCTGACTTCCTGAAGAAGACCCGGTTTTATCCTCCTTAGCCTACATACATTATGTACTTGGTTTTTTGGGACAAAGCTTTGCAATTTTTGGTAACGAAGGCACCAACCAGCAACGCAAACTTTTTTGCCATGTCATAACATGCATGGATATTAAAATTTTACGGTCATGACTAACCCACAAGCATGCAGCAATCGATGAATACAGCCTCAAAACAGCTATTGTACACTTTGGGCTAGTTTGTTCAAATTAAAAACCTATATTGCAAAATTTTCGGCATTTTAGAGCCAAACGAAACCAGCAAAAAGGTGGATATTTGCCCTTTTCTAACAGATTTAGATACAACCTTTTAGATTCTTTTTAAGACAGCCTAAATCAAGCACCAATCAAATGTTGAAAAATTTTTGCAGCTACCGCCTATTTGCCTCTTACTTAGTTCTGGGTACAACTGTACACTTTTTCGGAGCTTTTTTTAAACAAATATTGAGTAAATATAATTAATAATTGATTACTTTTTTGACATAAAAAGTGCCGGTCAGAAAAAAAACTTAACTCATTGTGCCTTAGAAAACAGAATAAAATAATATCTTTTCATCTCGGCGCTACAGTAACCTAAACTTTTCAGCATCAACAAAAAAGGCAAGCTGACTGGCCGCCCGGGCCAGCTTACACACAAATCACGATCACAAAATTACACACAGACACAAACACTCAGTTTCCTCAGCGAATACACGTAATACGTGTAATTCGCTAGAGAAAGTCAAATGTAAGGTCCAGTCGCTACTGTGGTAGCGACAGAAAAAAGTCCAATATCGAGGGGGAAACTGGTCAAATTTTGCACCAAACATGGTCAGCTGCACACTGCCGTAGCTCGACTATGCTTCAGACAGTCTCCATGTTGGTCATTTTAACGACCATCAAATCAAATAATTTTCTAAATACTAACACAAAATATAATGGGCTTTGTAACTGTGCATCTAGTTTTTCTAAACCTGCTGGAGTTCTCAAGCCAGACTCCTGTAAGGGTAAGTCAATCTTTTCCTCAAAACAGTTTACCAAATTTTCATTGTTCGGTCTCTGGCGTAGAGACCAAAATTGAAGCCCCCATAAATTTTGCTTTAAAATCCTTTATATGTATGTATCATATTTCATTGATGTCAAAAGGTCCAATATCGAGGGCGAAATTGGTGAAATTTTGCACCAAAAATGGTCACCTGCACACTGCCGGAGCTCGACTTTGCTTCAGACAATCCCCATGTTGCTCATTTTAAAAACTGTCAAAATCGGTACTTTTGCGGCAGCAAAGGGTAAACATTGCGTCAGTCTTGAGTCATGGAGAAGAGGATCCCACCAAGTGGGGGGAGTGGTGCCCAAAATTTTTGTGCTGTTATGTATGCGTTCAATTTGCTGTCTTGAATCAAACCGCTGGCCCGTCATACCCTTTCCTAACTACTGTGAACTTACAAAACAATATAAAGTAGTTCCTACCATAGCAATACAGGTATGAAGTGGAATTGATGAGCGGGTGGACTCATTAAAATCGAAGAAGTGACAAGAAATGCTTCAGATATGGAGCGATATTGCCCTACTTTATCGACAGTGTCGAGATAAACTGGACTACAGCCTCGTAGAGGTAAGAAAAAGGGATGTCAACGAGGAGAACAGCTTAGGCAAAAGAGATTGCATGAGCGTTTGGGATTGCAACAGCTTTGCAATTTTACCACAACAGGTCTAAATCCTTTTTAGCCTCCAAAATTTGTCATTTTTTGTGAAAATTGAGAAGATTATTTTCAACTTTTAGCTGCTAAAGATAGGACTCACGATTAACTTAAAAATCGTCACATTTACGATTACCGCTGCATTTAATATAGTATATATGCAGTAAATTTTATTTCTGCTTTTTGTCTTCCACATATAAATTCGCTTCGGTAATTTTGGTTCACTTTTGTTTATTTTCTTTATTATCAAGGAAAATAAATTTGAGTCAATGTATCTTGCGGTAAAGCATCTACTTTATGTAGATATCAAGCATTAGTTACACATCTAAAAAATCTATAATTGTATAAATACGCTAGCATTTACTCGTTTTATTTTTCTTTCCAATTGTACGAAAGTTCAGTGATAAGTTGAGGGGTTCACACATATTGTTTTCCGATTGAAGAGCATAGGTATAAATGGCCCTTTTTGTATCTCATAAACCTTATAAAATTTTTTGAACGCGTCTCAATTTTTTAAACCTTTTTTCTGTGCTCGCCTACCAGATGGATCCCAAATTCGCCTCTGGTATG
This sequence comes from Trissonchulus sp. WLG1_4, assembly GCA_030248245.1. Classification (NCBI taxonomy): domain Eukaryota; kingdom Metazoa; phylum Nematoda; class Enoplea; order Enoplida; family Ironidae; genus Trissonchulus; species Trissonchulus sp. WLG1_4. The sequence continues at coordinate 14,651 of JASANF010002816.1, read as the reverse complement.
TAGTAATTTACCTTTCAGTTTAAATATAGTAAAGATTTTCACTGTAACCGGCAGGGCCAAAATATCAGTATACATCAATATACGTAGGTGTAAACACTGTCACCAGCACTCAGCTGATTTAAGGTGGAGGGTAACCTTTATAAGTGAAAATTTTATGTTCTTTAAATTTGCACACAATATAGCCCCAGGGAAGGCGCATCGCAGATGTAACAAACTGGAACCAATGAAATTAGAATTGAAAATACAATATCAAAAATCCGGATCATATATCATACGTATATCTGGATTTTGTGCTTACATGTGGGCTACTACTATGCCAAGTTTCATCCTGATTGGCTTAATGTGGTTTGTGCTACACCTGTCCAAGTAAGGGCTACTATTAGGCTTTTTGGCTTACTTTTGCATATGTAAATACACTGACAAACACACTGAACCAAAAGTGCACCTTCAAGCTTAATTGTTCTTATCTGAGGTAGAGATGCCTTAGGGGAGTAACATATGTGAAAATAAGCAAGATTGGAGAACTTTAATTTTTGACCTGAGTAGCCCCCCCTTAACTTAGGAATCAACGTCATAAGCATTAACCTCAAATGTAGCCTTTTTCGGGGAAAAACATTTCTCAATGTGCTCATACTGAAACACGACATTTCTACAATTTCGATTTCGTTTATTTAATTTAATGGTAGTTTAAAAGACCAGAATGGGATTGTTTGAGTCAGCGTAGTATCCAGGTAGTGTGCCAGCTGACCATTTTTGGTGCAAAATTTCACCAATTTCCCTTCAATATTGGACTTTTTGACACTGTAATATAACACGTACATATGAAAGTATATGAAAGCTCAGGCCTGTAGCGAACCCCAGGTTGGGCGCGGACCGCCAGGCCGTAACGATTCGCAAGGCCAAGGCCGTCTCAAGCTTCATGAGTGTATGAGCAATGGCTGCGTTGCATATATATTGAATTGCAAAGTGGGCAAGCACTTGTATCAGACGCACACAAAATGCATTTTCTTACTTGATGAAGTCTGTGCCGGGTCGGCGCATGAGACCCGGCTGGCCTGTAACGGCGGGAAAAGCGGGTCCCGGCCCAGCCCGAGACCGGCTCGGAAAATTTGCTAGGGGCAAAACTCTAACTACAATACTTGGCTATGAAGTAAACCTAACTTACATAGTGGAATACAAACATAACTATTAGTCGCGAGAGCTATTTGTAGCTCTTCCAATTGCTGTAGAATAGACGCGTACGTCGATCTTCCGTCGAAACTGACTACATCCACCAACTTTGATATGGCATATTTTAAGGTTTTCTACTTTTTGTCATCAGTTATCTCTAAAAGTTCGACGAAAACCTTGAATTGTTTTAGCCAAGTATCGATTGCATCGACTGACTGACACACAGGAATGAGTTGCACAAATTTCATGATATGTCACTGCGCCAGCATAAAATGCGCTATTAACCCTTTCATTCTTATATTGACAAATATGCCACACAGCTTTGCACTAAGTTTTTGATACAATGAATAGGCTAATTCTGGCTAAATCTTATAGTGACAAATACGTCAATTTATTTTGAATGTTCCAAGACGAAAAATTGCAAAATTTACCCGGCTGGTTGCTAGCTTCGTTGCGCCAAGCTTGGCACAATGGAAGGCTCCATATTGAGAACTTTGCGGCCAACATAACCAGTACAAAGACCAAAAGACTACTGTAACTTTTGCTCCTCCCAAGTGCCAAGCCAGTAGTGAGTACACGTGTGTCCATATACACGCTGTCGGCATATGGGCACACAGTTATATGAGAAGGTAACCCAGCCATGCACGGCAGCTGCCTTGAGAGGCTAACCGAACCCTTTCCTCCACAGATGCAGTCACTTTCAAAATATAACTACCGCTCTACAACCAAGCAACAACTCTTTATCACCGCACCCTCAGGCTGGTTCAGCCAGAACGCTATATACCCTTTTATGTTTAAAAATCTTTTACAAATTTATTAGTTTTGCAAAATCATAGCCGTGCGGAAGTCCTTTGCTTGTTATGTCAGTGAAGACATCCATAACCCCGCCCGATCTGAAAGAAAAACAAGCACACCTGGCTCTGACCGCTGGGCGGGCTACGCCGCGCCACAAAGCTTGATTCATGTCTAAGTCAGTTAGTAAAAGTGCCTAGTTTTCAAAACTTAGCGTCTACATATGACTGCTGGGCATCTACTAACCTCCAAAAACTCATTTTAAACTGGTTTTTACGCTAAACTACAGTTATTTGTCAAATGAATATATTTATATTATATCAACCTTCGGGTCATGTCTTATATTGACATATATGTCAATGTTATGAAAACTAACAGAAACATCCAAATCTCTGAAACTTTTTTAAAAATTGTATGTTAGGATCGATTTAAAGACGTTTACATCAGTGAAAAAATTTTTAGGCCGAAAAAGTACCCTCTAAGAAAGAAAGGGTTAAGCAAACTCGTATAAATAATATAACAAACTTTTAATATTCGAAACCAACAACAGTCTTACATAGCTATAGCTACTCATCAGCTGTTCTTAAGTTAAACGCACATATCGCTAAAGTTGAATAGTCATTTGTCACAATAACATAAGTAGTACCTATGTACACCAACGTTTTTAGCGGCCCCCTTAGGGGCCGCGTATATACTATATTCAGAATCTCAGATTCCTACGTTAAATTTGGAAGGTCAAATTTCTAGTGTTAATTAACACTAGAACGGGAGGTACGTCGCTGTTGTTCAATACATTGCGCAAATAAAAACAACTTGTGGAACTCTTAACGTTTAAAGCTATTGCAGAATGCAAACAAATGCAGATTCGAGACATACTTGGTCCACCGACCTTCGGATCAGCAATCGGATGCTCAGTAGATGCGTAACACATTCGCATTTGAGCCAACCGAGCTGATGAAAAATGCTAATTATACTTATCTGATAAAATACACGTTGTGTACAAGCAATAGTAACAATCAAATCCATAGTAATCGTAGTTTTTTCTTGAGTTCAGAAACTAATAATATCGAACTTCATTTTGTGTTGAGTTTATTAAATTAAATGAATATGAAATGATTAATTATTATCTAATTAGCAGGTGATATGTAATCTGCTACTAGTGTCCATGACATGACATCACAGTGACACTGTAATTTGCCGAACAACGCTAGAAGAACTTTCAATAGTCAGAGTTAAGACTTCCATTCCAGAAGTCTTATAGTGTAGTGGTTAGCACTCAGGATTCTGAATCCTGTGATCCGATTTCAAATCTCGGTGAGAAAGCAGGAAAGAAAGAAAAACTCATCTTTTGAAAAAGCTCATTGTATTACTTCAAAAACTGTGATGTGATTATGATCAGTGATGCCGCAGCAAACTGATGCCGGCTTCGATGCCTTCAAAATTGATGCCGAAGCCGGCGTCAGTAGGTTATTGATTCTGCACGGTACTGTATCTCCCAAAATAATAGGGGAAAATAATAGTGCTACCACAATTCATATTTTGATGTACCTACAGAGTATTTTTGAATTAGACAAACAGCTAAAAAGAAGGCGTGGCTTAGCTTCGCGCGCTCTAACCACCGCTTCTGATTGGCTAAATTCTTATTTCTATTTCTCAAGTTAAAAAAAATTAACTTCTTATTTTAGAAATAAGATTTGTTATTTCTGAAATAACAAAAGCTTATTTCTGCAGTGGGAATGCCGCTTTATTTCTAAAATAAGGCTCTATTTCTTATTTTTGGCTTTTCAATTATTATTTCCGTCCAGTGGGAATCGGCCCTAACACAAGTCAACTCAAAGCAACGCAAACACAGACTGAAAGCAGCAGCGAGACAGCAGGCAACACACAAAGCCAAACTCAAACAAACAGCGCGCCAACTAAGACCCCATTCACCAGGCAGCAATCTTATGCAAAATTTTATGCTGCCTTAATCACTTTCGCAAAGTTTATGCCTGTCGCCTTACAATTTTCCTTGGTACGTCTGATACTGTTTAATTAAGCTGTTGGGGTGCCAACCCCGGCAACCCATTCGTTTTCGTGGTTCTTTTTATTATTTGTTTTCTCGTTAGGTAACCTCTTGGGTCATTTGTCTCAGGGGTAATATTCTGGGACCTAAACTTTGGGGGGTCTCGCCCACGGGTACTTTCACCCCCACCTTTAACCACCTGACCTAAGTTTAGTGTATCGTTCTAATTGTTTGTCGTTTTTCTGAACTAGCAGCTTAATGTCATTAGTCTTCTTGAAGTTTTTAAACATGTTAGCTTCTGGACCTTTTCAGGCCCATTAATTTTAAAATTTTCGATGTTTTCAATTACAATTTTACTTTCAATGCCTTTTTGGTCGAAAAATTAACACATTTTATGAACGAAACATGATGTGACGTTTTTTGCGTTAAAATTTAAATTATATAAGTGCATTTTAACACCTTTCAAGAAAATAGAAAATTCTTTCCCCCGGGAACTTTTTTCCTGGCTACGCCACTGGACGTATGTATATATAGCAAATCAAACTAGACGACTAATAAAACAAAGTTTGACAACTACGCCGGTTAGAATAACAAAAGTTCGACTGACCATTAATCAAAATATCAAAACGTACGCAAAGTACGCTGCAAAAAGCAGCGTAAAGACCTGTCGGCATTGCGATGCCGACAGGAAAAACACAACACATCACAACATCACTAATAGGCATGGGCACGTTTACAAAAATCTGTAAAAGTTTAAACGCTGGCGTTTACAGATGAGAAAACGCGTTTAAACGTTTTTGGTTGTAAACATTTTCTATTTCGGTCAAAGTGCGTTTGAACGTTTAAGCGTTTAACCGCGTTTAAACGTTTAAACGTTTGAACGTTTGAACGTTTAATCGCGTTTAAACGTTTAAATGTTTAAACGGTTAAGAAAGTGATCGTTTAAACGTTTAAACGGTTAAGAAAGTGATCGTTTAAACGTTTAAACGGTTAAGAAAGTGAGCGTTTAAACGCGTCTAAACGTGTAAACGGTTAAGCAAGTAAGCAATTAAACGTTTAAACGATTGAGCAAGTAAGCGTTTAAAAGCGTGTAAAACGTTTAAACGCACTAAACGTTAAACGGTTCGAAAACCACCTTTTTTGAAACCGTAACCGTTTAAACGATTCCAAACAGTTTAAGCGAGCGCATGCCTAATTACTAACAGCAACGTGGATTACAGGCAACACAAACCTAAGCTTATAGCAACAGCGAGACAACGACAACAGGCAAAACACACAAACCTGGACTCAAACCAACAGCTTTGCCAACTAAGGTACTATTCTCAAATCAACAACAAACAGACTTTAGACCACAGCCAGGCAACACATAGAGACTCAAAGCAACACTAATCTAGATTAAAAGCAACAGGGGTACTCCAGGCAACACACAAACCTAAAGTCAAACCATCAGCGAGCCAACTAAGACCCCATTTAAAAACACAACACATCAACAACAGCAACGTAGACTACAGGCAACACAAACCTAGACTCAAAGCAACACTAATCTAGACTTAAAGAGACAGCGGTACTTCAGGTAACACACAAACCTAAGCTCAAACCATCAGCGACCACTTGGTTTGCTTCTTTGGCTTTGGTTAGAGAGCGGAGACAAGCTCCACCGATTCTTTCCAACTACGAATTGAAAATCTGCAGCGTCTCTATTTCGGATTTGCAAATCGACCGGTGCACTGTTCAGTCAGGCTAATTTGGCCAGAATACGGAAGACTCATCATACTCTCCGCTATGTAGGTACTCAATACTCGTGAGTGTTAAGATATTATAAACATCTCTGGGGAGGAACCTTTTAAGAGCAACTTGATAAATTAACAGGTAATTTAGACTCAGAGCAAAAATGTGTCAGCGTAATAGCTCAAGAAACTTTTGTTAAACAATTTTATTAAATGATACTATGTGATTAACTATAAAAGCATCATTACTAGATATCTAAATTGAACAAATTTATATACAGTACAGATCAGAATTAAGGTAAAGTGAAGCCGGCTTCGGCCTCACTTTTCAACGGCTTCAGTTGAAAATGAAGCCGGCTTCACTCTATTTCGGCTTCAATTCAGGTGAAGCCGGGTCGGCTTCAGTGGGGATAAGTTAAGTCAAGTTTGTGACAAACTCTATCACCAGCTGTTCGGATTTGTCACAAATATAACCGTGGTTTTGCAAAACTAAATATTGTTTCAATTTTCACTGTAATCAAAATTTCGTTAAGTTTTAACTTTTAATTTAACAAATACGTATTGTTCTGACTGATCAAAATTTTAGCTGAGTATTTGAACTTTTAAGATTATACATTGCTATTACTACTTGTAAGGGTATATATACATATTATGTACTCTTGCTAGTTGCTATATACTTGTTATGTTATTTAGTTTACCTTCAGAATTCACATAATAGTTAACCAAAACTACTATGCTAAGTAGCTAACCTTTACCTACCACTCTACTGTTATTGTCGCGCTTTTAAACGGCTTTGGCGTGACGGCAATCAAACGTCAAGTAAAAGTATTGAAATTAGCCTCTCATTTACATTTCACCTAAAGTTAGTTTTATGGGATGTCTGTCTACGTTGACTAACTTCTCGAGATAATTCCTATTTGCTAGCACTCATCATTTGACACGCTGTAGTCGCTTTGGGGGGGGGGGTAGACTTTGAGGGACACGGCAAAGTTTTGTTACATAATATAATTTTGATTCTATGACAGTAAAGGATGCATATCATGTAGATATTTTCAATATGCAAGAAAATCTGTCGACGAAAAATTTGTTTTCTACTACGCCCCCCTTTCCGCCATTAGAAGACTCCAGGCAGGTCAGTTTACACCGGGTCAGCAGGTCACAGCCGCAGACGCATAACTCTCGACACACAAACCCACAACTCTCCGCAACCCGAGTTTCTACTACAGCTGGGTTGTAGTAAAGTAAGCCACAGGTAAAGTTCTCTAGGCAGTTAGCCAGAGCTTGGAAACCCGCAAGTTCCCACGCTTGTCAGAACAGATGCAAGCGGAGGGGGATGGAGCAATCTCCCCAGATTATAAATTTATAACAAGGAACGAAAATGATCAGAATTTGTCAAAAGCTCATTTTTATTAAAAAGTTAGAATTTTTACCGTTTTGAGAGTTAATGTCCCTCAAACGTCGGGACAACCCCCCTTCCCCAGACTTAGACTACGTGTATATTATCTTGTTAGTTGTCAGTTAGACGGGAGCCTGATTGCCGACCTCAAAATGCTTATCTTTTACTGAAAACTTAGTGCAGAAATCTAAAGGATCAGCTTGCGAGAGAGGGGGTGAAGCTTAATGACCGGAAGCAGTAGCATCACCAGTATCAGTAAAAGCTACAATATCAATACTAAAGTTGCGCTATAAATAAATGCACATTTTAGGTTAAATTTATAGTAACTGTTAATTAGAATGGTATGTATTTTTAACTTAGAATTAGCTTTAATAAACTAAAACAAAGTACCAATGTCTTGTTTTTCAAAACCACGGTTATATTAAGTGACAAATCCGAACAGCTGGTGATAGAGTTTGTCATAAACTTGACTTAACTTATCCCCACTGAAGCCGACCCGGCTTCACCTGAATTGAAGCCGTAATAGAGTGAAGCCGGCTTCATTTTCAACTGAAGCCACTCAAAAGTGAGGCCGAAGCCGGCTTCACTTTACCTTAATTCTGATCTGTACTGTATGTTTGAAGTTTTTCACCTGACTTGTTTGCGATAAAAAGTGAAACTTACATTATATTTAAGTTCTAATCAGCCCCCAGTAGAAGTGTAAATGAGAGGCTATTTTCAATACTTTTACTTGACGTTTGATTGCCGTCACGCCAAAGCCGTTTAAAAGAGCGACAATAACAGTAGAGTGGTAGGTAAAGGTAAGCTACTTAGCATAGTAGTTTTGGTTAACTATTAAGTAACTAACAATGTGAATTCTGAAGGTAAACTAAATAACATAACAAGTATATAGCAACTAGCAAGAGTACATAATATGTATATATACCCTTACAAGTAGTAATAGCAATGTATAATCTTAAAAGTTCAAATGCTCAGCTAAAATTTTGATCAGTCAGAACAATACGTATTTGTTAAATTAAAAGTTAAAACTTAACGAAATTTTGATTACACTGAAAATTGAAACAGAGTACCAATATTTAGTTTTGCAAAACCACGGTTATATTTGTGACAAATCCGAACAGCTGGTGATAGAGTTTGTCATAAACTTGACTTAACTTATCCCACTGAAGCCGACCCGGCTTCACCTGAATTGAAGCCGAAATAGAGTGAAGCCGGCTTCATTTTCAACTGAAGCCGTTGAAAAGTGAGGCCGAAGCCGGCTTCACTTTACCTTAATTCTGATCTGATGGATTTAAGGGGGTAGTGTCGCGAAAGCAGTCGATTTTGCGCGACTATGAAACTTTTTTAGTGAAAGATAGGTCATTGTTCTTTATATATTCCAAAAATATGTTTTAAGGCAAATATTTTTGCCAAGTTTCAGAAAAATTGATACAGCATACAGTTAGCAGTGAAGTCGCAAAGTCGGAAAAATGACGTTCTGAAAACCTATTCACATTCGATAATTTCGTCACAATTAAAAGACTTTTTGTTTAGATTCTTTACACAAAGTAAAAGCACATATGCTGTAGTTTATGCACACAATATTTAGTGCAAATTGTTGAGTGGTTGTGGAGTAATGCCTATTTGAACTGTGAAAGTGTGCGTAAACTGTGAAGTACTCACAGCAATAATGATAAATTGTAAAAAATGTAGACACTTATTTTGAAATCAAAAGAAAAACGAACCTTTATTTTTAATTTTTCTTATTTGTGGCAAAAAATTGTGCGTCAAAACATTACATATACTTCACAAGCTGGCCAATCTGATATCTGGCTTGATTTTTTGAACTTTTATGTCTCTATTGTGTGATGTCTGGCTCACAATGGTGATTGGTTAAAAATATTGGTAGATATCGGTAGTCTAGTGTCTGGCACTGGCAGTAATTATTTGACACCATATGGCATTTCACTAGTTTCTCAATTAACGTACAATTTCAAAACAGAAAGTTCTCATTTTGCAGCTATGAGCAAAACTGCTTTGGCGACACTACTACCTTAACTTATTGTACATAGTCCAGACACCAGAGTATCAGAACAAAATATCACGAACGATACTCCAATTAAATTAGACCTGTTAGTTCCTTATTAAGCCCTCGTTTTAGCCAAGTACCACCTGCAACAACTACTGATAGCAGTCCGGGAGAAGTATCTTATTCCATTCTAAAATTTATTACAGTATGGCACAGTATGGCAATTAGCAAACTGTTAGCAGAGGAAGCCTTTTACATATATGCTCCATACCTACTTACAGCCGTTTGTCCGTTCACTCGGCAGAATTACGACAAAAATTACACCACTGACACATGTTCCCGACGGCGTACCGTAACGTGCTTACGTCTTCAAGATTTTGGGTCGATTCATACTCCAAACCATGCCCATAAGTCCGTTAACCGGCAAAGTTGAGAAATAATTACGCCATTAATAATGTACAAGTATGGGTTATGGCGCATTGTTTCGTTTTTGTCGGCTGAACGGACGTTGGGTTTAATAATATGGAGAAGATAGGTAGCTACCTACCCTAGAGTACTTAAAGGGATTTACGACAGCTCATCATCATCTCAGTAGCTCAACTGTAGAGGGCTGGTCCGCAGATCCAGAAATGGGTGGTTCGAATTCTCTGTAGCTCATTCTGATGTTGATGCTGTCTTTCTTTCAGTAGAATCCCCCCTCCCTTTTTTGACAACATAAATCAACGCCATTTGGTCTTGGTTTTACAGGAGCTTGCTGAGAGTGCCAACGAATTCGGAATGGGTGTGGGAGCCATGCACGAGTTTCGAGCAGAGGTGTCGCCATTGCTGCAGCACAGAGCCATCGAAGACAATCTACGGTTGTTCCACTACGACCCCGTCCCACTCGCCCTGTCCATTGGTATGTGGTTATCTATACCGCCACAATGGCATACGCAATTGCGTCATGCGAATAAATAAGCAAGCCATACACAATTGCGTCATACGAAAGAATACGAAATTGCTTTATGCGATTGAATAAGCAAGCTATACGCAATTGTGCTATGTGACAAAGTAAGCAAGCGATACGCAACTGCTTTGTGCGATTAAATAGGAGCAAGCTGCAAGCGATACGCAATTGTGTTATGTAAATAATTAAGCAAGTGATATGCAATAATTGTGTTATGTAAATAATTAAGCAAGTGATATGCAATAATTGCGTTATGTAAATAATTAAGCAAGTGATATGCAATAATTGCGTTATGCAAGTAAATAAGCAAGCGATATGCAATTGCGTTACGTAAATAATTAAGCAAGTGATATGCAATAATTGTGTTATGTAAATAATTAAGCAAGTGATATGCAATAATTGCGTTATGCAAGTAAATAAGCAAGCGATATGCAATTGCGTTACGTAAATAATTAAGCAAGTGATATGCAATAATTGCGTTATGTAAATAATTAAGCAAGTGATATGCAATAATTGCGTTATGCAAGTAAATAAGCAAGCGATATGCAATTGCGTTACGTAAATAATTAAGCAAGTGATATGCAATAATTGCGTTATGTAAATAATTAAGCAAGTGATATGCAATAATTGCGTTATGCAAGTAAATAAGCAAGCGATATGCAATAATTGCGTTATGTAAATAATTAAGCAAGTGATATGCAATAATTGCGTTATGCAAGTAAATAAGCGAGCTATCCGCTCCGCATTGCGTCACGCGACACTATTTAATTATGCACGTGTGTGTAATAATACTGCTGAGATGCAGACTAGTGACTGTCCGTCATAAATAAGTGGCGCAGCCTCGGCCCTCGACGTCGACGCGTCTGCGTAGGTAATTCATTTTCCACAGCGGAAGAGTTTACCTTTGTACGATGACGATTGACGAGTTTGCGTAGGCAGTGCACCTAACGCTTAGTGACAAAGTCACGTTCGACGTAGCACATTTGCATAGGTTTCTTTTGGTATTGAATACCTAGATTTCTGCGACGCAGTTGCGTAGACTGCGCAGTTAACATATTTGCGCAAAGTAATGCGTAAGTCCGTTGAATAACAATTCTAATCAGTCACTATTCATTCATCCTACATACGAACTATTCGCACTCATCTATACTGGTTTTGAATCCCGATCTTGTTGCAGAGCCGCGCGACAAGACTCCAGGCAACAGGGCGGAGCTAACGGCAACTCTGTACGGCCTGATCGTGTTGTTAATGCCAATGGTGCAGAATCGGTGGCGTCTCATTTCCTCCATCGATATCTACTGCAGCCACGACTTCTGGATGAGGGGGGTGGATTGGCCCACCTATTGGAACCCCAAACACTTCAGTCCATTCGTCCTACACTGGCCCCTCGGCATTTGGCTCGTAGACCACGAGTCACAGTGGCCACAGGTAAATGCTCTTATATCACACCGTTATATGCTTATCACATTGTTTTATGCTAAATAGTCTTATACGACATCGTTATATGCTAACAGTTGGTTCATGCTTGCAGCCGTAATGTCTGTTTAGTTGTCAAAATGACGAAAATAAAATATCCGCCTTGATTTGTATATATGATCAATTTGCGGCGTGATTATTTCGTAATTTTGCCGGCTGAACCGAACAGACATGTCTGTATGAATCGATCGACTATGTCAGGGTCCATTCACATTTCATACATCACTTGTTTAATTGTTTAATGTTTAGTTCAGATAAACAAAAACCCATTGCTCTGAATTGGTAAACACTGCAAATACAAAATCAGAATCTTGATAAATTAATTAATTGCAGACCCCGCCCCCCTTCGCCTATCCCACTTTCTGGGAGTACACCAACCAGTCCGTTCTACCCGGTCTCCCTGTGCCCGTCAGACGCAGCAAAGTACCCTACCATCTATGACCCCCCAGACCCCACCGGCTGGCCCGACCCCCACCCCCCCTTCATTTCGAATTCTGTAAATACCAAGAAAAGTTCTGCGGAATTGATTGTGATGTATATATACTCATTTATTACAAAATTATACGTAACGTTTTACTGTGAAAGTTGACTGTGAACTAAAGTCTGACCAAAAAGTGCTGAATTTTTAGACAAATAAAAACAAGTGATTTCATCAGGCCTAACCACACACCAATTTGACAAACGTAAAAAACGATCGACAAAGTTTTTTACGCGAAAAGTTACTTAATTTGGCCGGCCAGTCAGACTTCTCCGAACTGCTTACTAGCAAAGCGATACGAACAAGGACAAGGACAAGTATGAACCAGGCTAAAACCAACTGAAACACGCCATTATACATATTTTACTATGCAGAACGAATTTCAATCATCACTACTTGAAACGTGTAGGTGATGTAACAGCAGAAATCATGACATCGGTTTTGTCTCAAAGTTCAGCATTCTTGGTGATAATTTTAGTGTTTTTTCATCTGCTGAGCTGACACCGTACATGTACACGGGGTCTCAGTCTGAAGAGGTTTGTCCCGGATTTTCTAAATTTTACGAAGGGGGGACTTGAACTCACAAAAACGCGAAGTTTTCATTTTTTCTTTAAAATCTTTGCAATTTCGATATATTCCGCAACTTTTCGGCTTTTCGCAATGTTCGAAGGATTTTACAAAAATCTGGGGCAAATATTGACTTGCCCTTCCAGAATCCAGAGTTCCAGACCCACCCAAGTATATACATATGTATATATGTGGCTAAGAAAGTAATGTAGAACAGTCATCTAATTCCTAATTAATTTATTCCTATCTACTTTATCGATAAAGTGACTTCCAATTTTCTGGAAGTCAGACCTTAGCATGAAGTATGTGATTTTTTAGCACAGTATCAGGGCTAAATTTAAAATCGAAATCAAGGTGGTAGTTCTACTTTTGCCGTTTTCGTACAAAAGTTTTTTTCAAAGCCATTGGTAACGAAAGAACAAAATGAGTAGAATTTTTCGAAACTAAACCCAAAACTATCTACGACCATAGTCCATAATACGGTACCAGGTGTAAAATTGAGTCAAGACTAGCTATCGCATTCGCTCACAGTTCAGTAAGCCAACGTCACAGCCAGATTTATCGTTGTGAATTTGAACCAAACGGACTTGGGTAATTTTTGGTTGTTTAAAAAATTAAAATCTGTGTGTAAACCCACAGTAAAGTTTGTAAATCGGTCGGAAAGGTTCAAAGGAAAACTGGTATTCAGGAATTACCACCTTAAATGGATTATATTCATTTGTGCACCAAACAGTTGTGATTTTATTATATTTCATGTATTTCACATTTATGTTCATCAATACTGTCAGACCAATTATATATATAGTACAAATAAAACAAAGTTGCTTCGATTTTAATGAAATCTAAATTAAACTTTTGCTGTTTTAACCTCTGGAGAATTGAAACAACAGCTGCAGCTAAAAAGTAGATATCGGTTTTTTAACTAAAACCACATATAACAAATTTGTTAAAGAATTTAAAAATATTTTGCAATGCTATGACCAAACCTCATTCAAGTATGTGACAACAGCCAAGAGTATACACAATAAGAAGAGTATGCCACTCCACAGACAGAAGAACGTCATACGTAAAAAGAGTTCCGAAATTCAAATTCGCCCTAGTATGTACTCTTGATGGCCAATTCATACCACGGTCCACAGCCGTAATGTCAGTTCAGAGGGCAAAGTTACAAAGCACTAAATATACATTCGGAACATTTATATACATTATTGCTAGCCTGATTTTTTATAATTTCACCGGCTGCACGACCATTCCGGCTGTTCGTATAAATCGAGCCTAACAAAACACAAATTGTCTGATTACTTACAAATTTCGCAGATTTTTTTAAACCGTGATTTAAGCTTAGTAGAAATTTCAGCAGAACAGAGATTTGCTGTGCTGCAGGTTCGACATTTCAACTGAACTATAACCACGGTTTATAAAATCTACGAAAATCTGTAACGAATCAGACGATACTTCTTAACGAAATTATGTGTTAATCATATGAAAACGTAAGTAAAACCATGGTTTTATGAAATAACCTTTGTGAAGTCCACCCAAGTAGTTCACTTAAACTGTTAACAATAAAAACTAATTGTGTAGCTCAATGTCACATTACTTTTATGCATTGTGAGCAGGGGCGGATCCAGGGGGGGGGGCGGCGGTGCGGCCGCCCCCCCCGAAATTTTTCCCAAGTGAAATTTTGCACAAGGGTCCCCCCTTTGGTTTTTAAGGTCCGGCCAGAAAAAATTTCTGATAAGTCTCCAATTGACCAAATTTGACCTAAAAATAAAAAAATTCTCCAAATTTTTTTCCTGGGGGCTGCCGCCCCCAGACCCCTGCAACTTTGTGGCTTACTATTACTTCTCATTATTTTTTATCAAAGTCTATGCATAAGTTCCCAAGTACATTATACTGCATTAATACTTGTGTCATACACTGTTTAATGTGACGTTTCCTGTTTTTGTTTTCCTTGTGAGAACAAATTTCCGATACGTCTCCAATTCACCAAATTCGGCCTAAAAATTAAAATTTTCGCAATTTTTTCTGGGGGCTGCCGCCCCCAGACCCCTGCAACTCTATGGCTTAGTGTTCCTTGCCTTTATCA
>JASANF010002815.1:0-23989 GCA_030248245.1 Trissonchulus sp. WLG1_4 | reverse complement strand
TTTTCTGAAAATTTTGATTTTTATTGCCTAAGCCTGAGCCTAAGCCTAAGCCTAAGCCTGATACTAAGCTAAGCCTAAGCCCATACTTAGCCTAAGCCTAAGCCTTAGCCTAAGCCTAAGGTGAGAACAAATTTGGTCAAAAATTTGAATGTTTTCTGGCGAATTTGGCCAATTTTCGGACAAGAACCCGGTCAGAATACCTTTGTTTTGATTCTAAAAATGAACAAATACCCTAGATTGTTAGACTCGATTAGAACAAAAAACTTCGAACAATTGCGTACTCTTATTCAGATCGGGGGGTCGAATCTCAGAAAATCCAAAAATGAAATAGGGGTCTTGAAGCAAAATGTTCCCAGGTGTTGTATATGAAAAATAGCTCCACTATCCCCCAACTGCATTTAACCTGGAAATCAGGCAACTTGGTGTTTTGTTTTCAAATCAAAACTTTGATTTCATCAGTGGGTAAAGAGAGCCTGATGGGTATTTGATGTGAATTTTTGAGCGGTATATATGTGAACTCACACTATTACAACTGAAAGTTTTATTACTTTCTAAAAATTAATTTTCTCTAATGATCTACTGTTACGGAGTAGTTCGAAACTACACAACGCACTCAACCTTCTCAAGGTCGAGAGAACCGCCATGGTAAGTGCATAGGCTGGGTATCAGTACCAGTAGTAAGTGTGTACCCCCGCGCCGGCGGGGCCATAGACAGTCCGAGGGTCACGCTGGTAGCGTAAAAAAATTACTCTCAAAAAAGTAGGAAAAATATTTAAAGCCAAAATTAATTTTTAAATAATGTAGTCAGTTTATAGCAAAGGGTCACGTACAATGTTATCTGCTTACCAATAGATTGTTACACGAACGGTAACATTTCAAAAATATGTGAAAGCAAACAAATTATCAATATTTGCTGTTGTTTGTTTAAATTTATACTTTGTATAATGACTGACCTAATAAATAGTGAGATGTTGCTACCTATCCGTTGGTCCGTACCGTTCACGGTTTGCGTGGAATTTTATTTTTATATTCAATTTCACTCGAGACACAGAGAAATGGTTTTCAGACAAAAATCAAAGTTTTCTTTTGATTTTATGTTCTCCAAGAAGTTGGCTATGGCCATGGTTATTGGTTCGTATTGGTTGCGCAATGTTGACGGTAATTGACGAAAAATGCTCGTTGGAGTCATTAGGTTCCACGTGGAAATTTTTCTCAATTTCCAGCGGTACAGGTTGTTAACTTGTCACGGCTCCACGTGCTATCTTTTTTGACGCAGCAACATGTCAAGTTGAATATAAAATTAGTTATGATCGATTTATTACATTTCAAGTTTGGTTTTTGAGTTGGGCACGATTGTGATTTGATGTTCTGGGAAATTTATTATTGTTCCTCTTTGACTGTTAGCTACCAATTTTAGACAGTTTTATTTAGTCATGGGAGCATATTTGAATCTTTTTAAAGGGCTTTTCGGTAAAGAAATGCGTACTTGATGGTCGGGTTCTAGACTGCTGTGGCAAAATGACCATTTTGTATAAGCTCAAGTCGGAGAAATCGTCACACTATTCCAAACAATCGTAAGCATTTTTTAACTCAACATATCTGAAGATTACAGAGCTAATTATGTTTTCTACAAAATTGTAAAAATATTTTTCTGCAAAACAGTAAAAATGTGTTTTCACTCACAATGCAGTCACCAGCGGCGCGCAAAGTGCGGGCGGGAGCCCCTCTCAGCGGCTCGATCGGATAAACTAGTTTCGGTCCGCACCCTCGCCGTAGACGAAATTGACTGTCGCAAACTCAAACGGTATATATATATATATATATATATATATATATATATATATATATATATATATATATATATATATATATATATATATATATATATATATATATATATATATATATATATATATATATATATATATATATATGTAACCGGGTATTCAGTCTAAGTAGCAAAGTAGCGCTTTGTAAATCGTGTAGGCTGAACACTCGACTCACACCTACTGTTGTCGGCAGCCCACGGCTGTACTTCTGGATGTTCGCACATTCGCGTTGTGACTTGATTCACTGAAACGACCCGGCGACCTAAATAAAATTGGACACAAAGACCACAACTTACAGTTGGCTTTTATTGACACCACAAAACACAGAACAGCGCAGACTCGACTGTGGTCTCGACTTCTCGCGGATAGCGGCGCAACTCGGCAAAAAAGCGGCTTCCCCTCCCCTACTCGAACTGAAAAACGTACTGACTTAAGTGACTGACTGATTTTGACTGCTTGGTTTGCCGATTTGCCAAAACAGTTTCCCGTGTTATTTGGCCTGATTGGCTTACTCGCTTCAGCACGGGCTAGTATTGCAGCGGTTTATCATCGCTGTGAGCGTTTTATATATTATTTCTATAATTAGTTTTTATGAAATGGTTTTGGTTTTTGTCTGTTTTAGAATTTACGAATACACTTTTAGAGGATATTAAAGTCTTAAATAGTTTATTTTTAGCTTAAGTCTCAGAGGAGGTGCCGCTGCAGCGCGATTTCTCTTGTGGGCGCCGGATGCCGCGTGGGCGTAAGGTAGCGTGTCTACAGTTGGCGGTCGGAGGTCAGACTCACCTACGTAAGATAGGGGGTAGTGATGCACTGAACAGCTAGTACTAATCGACCGAATCCCGAATACAGTATTCGGCCGAGTAGCCAGTCCCTAATACGAATATTCGGAGTCAAAACTGAGGTATATACATGCGAGACTGAGCAAAAATTTCTATAATATGCACCCGTAGACATGCCATTTTTGTCACATTTATGAGACTTTTTTTTTCAAATCAAATCCTGACCGCAAAAAACAAATCTCCAGTTTTTTAGTTCAAACACGGCTAGCCTTCCAAGTGGCCCAAGTTACACAGAGGGTACAAGTACAACCAAAATGTCAATACAAATCCCACCATCATTAGACCCCCGTCTACGTATCCGATTATATATGTATATATACAATACAATTACACTATAAATTTATGAAGTTAAAAAAAAAATTTTCATATAGTTACACTAAGCTGAAATTTTATTGTAAGGCTTACACGCCGTGAGAACGGTTTAAGTTTAAATTTAAATGTCTAAATGTCACCACCGAATCCGCTTGAACTGACAACTTCAATTGTCACCCGTCTCAGGTTGTTCTGTAAAAGAAAAAAACCAAAAAAACACGAAATAACACACGTATTGTCAACCGACTTTCAAAATCATACTGTACACAATACTGTAGACTCACCCGGGTGCGCCCTAATGCCAACAGCAAACAAAAGCAAACCCAACAAACGATCGAACCAACCGCAGCCATGACCCGACCCGCAAGGTAATACGACCCCCAAAGTATATGAAAAAAAAGGAACGGCGGGATCACAAGATAGCAAATGACCACACACACCATGTAATTAGAACCGCTTAATAGAAGACTCTGCACCATACAGCACGCGAACCAACACACTACAGTAAAGAAACTAAAACTCCAATCACCAAGAGAAAAAAAACCAGGCACCAACTCTCGTGCAATTTTTGCGTAGTCATAACATAAAAGCGGCCCACATACCGACTCTCAGCGAAAACAAACACGTGTAACCTCGTGAAAAGGATGCCTAGTAACTAGTAACAAAAAAAAGCATCCGTAATTGTAATAATTAATGCGTAATAATTACTATAAAACCAGTGCTAAAAGCTAAATAATTGCTGTGAGCTAGCTAGTTAATTGCAACTTACTCGCAATCAGGCATTGCACTGCCTACACGAAGGTATCAAATTCCAAGTATCGTGCCCCCTTCCATACCCATATATACATTAACAAGCAGTCAGAAAAATTTAGGCGGCTCATTGGCGCCCTCGCCTCCTGTAACTTCTGAGAACCCAGTAAGCAAGATAACGAGCGAACCAACTCAAAACAAAAGTAAAACCGCACAACTTGGCAGTTAGATGAAATTCAGCAAAACTACCGTAGCCACCATCTTGTTTCCGAAACTTTCAGCAACCCAACAATTTAGCACGAAAATATATATAAAAACGCAGGCAGCTACTTACATATGCACCATTCTACGAAATTCTATACACAATACTCTTGATGTAATCCACCCCACTCGGTATACTCCCAGTATGGCATAGTACCGAATGCTTGGCCTTGCGACACCAAAACAAAAAAAACGGGCCGATCGGATACGCACAATACTTTCGCACGCACGCACACACACACACACACACACACAAATTTCCCCTGTCATGATCCGCATGTGGACATGCGAGCTTAGGCGGGGGAGGAATGTAACCGTACCCCTCCGCACGCAATGTTCAAGTTCAAGGTCAGAATTTACCAAGTCAAGTAAAAATTACCAAGTCACAGAAACCTACAGTAGACCTAAAAGCAACAGAGCAACACATACCCCCTATCTTACGGTAGGTGGAGCTACGATAGTAAGACCTACTTAGTTGTCGCATAAGACCCGCCTAAAACTACGGTAGACACTGCTAGTTACCGTATACGCCGTCACGCGGCATCCTGGCGCCTCACAAGGAAGGAAATCGCTGCTGCAGCGGCACCTTCCCTGTGACAAAAAGACTTTAAGCTGTTAAAAATAAACTATTTTAAGACTTTTAATATCCTCTAAAAAGTTGTTATTCGGTAAATTCTCGCGAAAACAGACAAAAACCAAAACCGAATTTGTCATAAAAACTAGAATTCTTGGAATCATATAAAAACTGCTTCACAGCGATTGGATAAACCGCTGCAATACTAAGCCCTGATTGGCTGAAGCGAGTAAGCCAATCAGGCCGAATAGCACGGGAAACTTAGCTATATAAAGCGGTGCAAATCGGCAAACCAAACAGTCAATCAGTCAGTCACTTAGTCAGTACGTCAGTCGAGTCGAAGCCGCTGGTTTGCCGAGTTGCGCCGCTGCCGCCCAAGTCGAGCCACAGTCGAGTCTGCGCTGTCTCTGTTTGCTGTGTCAATAAAAGCCAACTGTAAGTTGTGGTCTTTGTGTCCAATCGTACTTAGGTCAGTTAAGCTAAGTCAGATAAGTCACAACGCAATGTACGAACCTGGTGAAGTACAGCCGTGGGCTGCGACGGCATCAGTGTAGTCGGGTGTTCAGCCCTAGACGATCCTTACAAAGCACTACTGTGCTACTTAGACTGAATACCCGGTTACATATATATATATATATATATATATATATATATATATATATATATATATATATATATATATATATATATATATATATATATATATATATATATATATATATATATATATATATATATATATATATATATTTTTATAATATATATTATATATACTTCCGTTTGAGTTTTCCGACAAAATTTTCAGAATTCGTCTACCGGCGAGGGGGCTCGGTACGGACCGAAACTATTTATCCGATGGGGCCCCAAACGCTGAGGGGGGCTGCGCCCCGCCGCCCCCCTTTCGCGCCACTGGTGACTGGTATGAAATGAAAACACACATTTTTTACTGTTTTGCAGAAAAATATTTTTTACAATTTTGTAGAAAACATAATTAGCTCTGTAATCTTCAGATATAATTTAAAAATGCTTACCGATTGTTGGAATAGTTGTGACGATTTCTCCGAGCTTGAGCTTATACAAAATGGTCGTTTTGCCAGCAGCGTCTAAACCGACCATCAAAATACGCATTTCTTTTTTACCGAAAAGCCCTTTAAAAAGATTGGCAAATATATTTCCCATGACTAAATAAAACTGTCTAAAATTGGTAGCTAACAGTCAAAGAGGGAACAATAAATAAATTTCAGGAACGTCGAATACGCAATCGGTGCCCAACTCTAAAACACAAACCAAACTTGAAATGTAATGAATGATCATAACCACTGTATTTATATTAAATGTGACACAATATTGTGCATCAAAAGATAGCACGTGGAGCCGTGACAAGTTAACAAGCCTGTCACTTGGAAGATAAAAATTTCCACGTGGAACCTAATGACTCCAACAGACAATTTTTGCATAAAATTGCATCAACATTCGCAACCAATACAAACCAATCCACCAGTGGCCAACTTAGCCAACTTCTTGGAGAACATAAAAATAGAAAAGAAAACTTTGATTTTTGTCTGAAAGCATTTCTGTGTCTCGAGTGAAATTGAATATAAAATAAAATTCCACGCAAAAATGACCGTGAAACATACGAAGCCAACCGGATTGGTAGCAACATCTACATGTTCTTGTCAGATTCGTCATTATACAAAGTATAAATTTAAACAAACAACAGCAAATATTAATAAGTTGTTTGCTTTCAGGCATGTATGAATGCTTACGTTTCGTGTGATTCCTATTGGTAGCGGAAGATGACATTGTCTTTCTTTCAAGTGACCCTTGCTTGTGAACTGGCTTGCGATTTGGCTTTGAAGAAATTAATTTTGGCTTTGAATTTTTTTCTACTTTTAGAGTAATTTTTTTACGCTCCCCCAGCGTGACCCTCGGACTGTCTTGTGGCCCCCCACAGCCAGGCACATACACACTTACTACTGGTACTGATTGCAGCCTGCTGTTTTGCCACATGGCAGTTCTCTCGACCTTAAGAAGGTTGAGTGCGGTTGTGTAGTTTCCGAACTCCTCCGTAACCGTGAGGGTGGTTAAAAAAAAGAGTAATTTTTTAAAAGTAATAAAACTTTCAGTTGTAATAGTGTCGTTCACATATATACCGTGCTCTCAAAATTAGCAGTGGATGCGTCAGGCTATCTTTACCCACTGATGAAATCGAAGTTTTTGATTTGAAAACAAAACACCAAGTTGCCTGATTTCCAGGGTTAAATGCAGTTGGGGGGGGGAATAGTGGACCTATTTTTTTTTTAGTAGAGCACCTTGGGGGAAGCATTTTTGCTTCAAGAACCCCTATTTCATTTTTGGATTTTCTGAGATACGACCCCCCGAAATCTGAACCCTCAGTGAGGGACGGTTTCTTTTTTTTTTTTTTTTTTTTTTTTTTTTTTCTTCTTGTTGTGTTTTGGTGGTGTTGTTTTTTTTTTTTTTTTTTTTTATTGGGAAGAGGGGGATTTTCTCCGGGGTTGTTCCCGAAGAGTTGGCCTACTTCGTCGCAAGCGTCGTTTTTTTGACCAAATTCTAATTTGTCCTTTTTTTTTGCGTGTGGTTGTGCGGGGGGGGGGGGGGGGGGCTGGTTGGGGGGCTGGGGCTTGGGCTGGTTATCAGGCTTAGGCTTAGGCTTAGGCTCAGGCTTAGGCAATAAAAAATCAAAATTTTCAGAAAACATCACCGGAAAAAATAATTTCGAAATGTCACTGAAAAATGACGGAAAAACGAAGGAAAAATTTCCTTCACATTTCCTCTCTATTTCCGTCAAATTTCCTCCAATAACAATTCTCACTTTCCGTCACATTTCAGACACATTTCCGCAACATTTCCGCAATATTTCCTTCATTTTTCCGTCACATTTCCTCCATTTAGTCCAACTTTCCGTCACTTTTCGGCACATATTTTTCCTTCACTTTTCGGTCATATTTCCTTCACTTTTCGGTCATATTTCCTTCACTTTTCGGTCAAATTTCCTTCACTTTTCGGTCATATTTCTTTCACATTTCCTTCACTTTTCTGTCATATTTCCTTCACTTTTCGATCATATTTCATTTATAGTTCCTTCACTTTTCGGTCATATTTCCTTCGGTCATGTTTCCGTTATGTATATTTTCTTTTCCTTTTCGGTTATATTTCCTTTCACTTTCCTACATATTTGTGCTAGATTTAGTTGCTTTTCCGTATATTTTTTACAAGTTTTTGCTTCAATTGACGTGTTTTTCGAATTCTTACGTTATTCCGCATTGTTACGAATACATTTCAGTCAAAGCAGAGGTCATTTTCCATGCGTTTTTAGCAAGATTTCCGCTGTTCATACTCACGTTATCATTAGCCTCGACAGTGGTGAGATTGATTGCAGTCTACTTAAAGTGGTAGTTTCATTTGTGAGGTTTTTGCAATTTCAGTGCAAACTTTGCACCCAAAGTACTCGGTTACGAATGAGACCTGAACACAAAAATTTGGCACAGCAATTTAAGGTCAAAATCCGGATCAAGTGCAGTTGGGGGGGGGGGAATAGTGGACCAATTTTTTGGAGTAGAGCACCTTGAGGGAAACATTTTTTGTAATAGAACCCCTATCCACAAGTTTGGATTTTCTGAGCTATGACCCCTTGAAAATTGCATTTTCACTGTTTTTGGAAGTGAACGTAGGCGAAAGTTCGAAGCCAAAAATGGCTGTAATCTTTGTTTTTGGATAGTTTTGAGTGCGTCATGATGTTTTAAGGCATGGTCTAGGCTTAGTTGGCAGGATTCTATAGGCTAAGCTGGCAGGATTTTTTCTGAAAATTTCTATTTTTTATTGCGTCTGAACCTAAGCCTAAGCCTAAGCCTGATACTAAGCCTAAGCCTAAGCCCCATACTAAGCCTAAGCCTAAGCCCAAGCCTAAATTAAGGCCACGTTTGAATTTGGTCAAAAATTGAACGTTTCTGGCGAATTTGGCCAATTTTTCGGCAGGAACCCGATCAAAGAGCCTTTATTTTGATTCTAAAAAATTGTAACCAATAATCTGACACTATTTTGACACGATTAGAACGGAAAAAACAAGAACTTCGGAAAAAATTGCGAAAACGTCCCTCACTGAGGGTTCAGGTTTCGGGGGGTCGTATCTCAGAAAATCCAGAAAATGAAATAGGGGTTCTTGAAGCAAAAATGCTGCCCCCAAGGTGCTCTACTAAAAAAATAGATCCACTATTCTCCCCCTACTGCATTTAACCCCAAAATTTCCGGGCATGTCTCTCACTTTTTTTAAATTTTCAACGGCGGCGGTCTATATAAGTATTTTTGTTTATTTAAAAATACGCCAGAAATTGGAGGCTTCAGGTGACTGGCCAATTTTTCAAAAAGAATAGGGTTATATAATGTGTGTCGACTTGGTTCTAAAAATTTTTAAACATTATTTACACTTCATTTAAGTATCTTGGAACGGCAAAAATACGGGTTTCTGAAAATTTTGCGAAAACGAGCCTCACAAAAGGCTCAAATTTCGGGTTTAGCCACATAGTTTGGCTTCAAATTCAAACTTTGGCCTACATTCACTTCTAAAAGACACTGAAAATGCTATTTTCAAGATATCATACATACCTCGGAAAATCAAAATTTGTGGACCGGGATTTTATTACAATGTGGGTAAAGGTAAAGTTAAACTTGAAAACAAGGTTAACGTCAACGGTTGAGGTTAAAAATTTGCACAGTACATTAACTTTAGCTGCGAAACAAGATAGAGCACTTTTCTCGTCCGAATATTAAGGGTAACCTGAGCTATCACATTGGCTTCAGTCATTGTTTGAGAATACGACTTAGCCTAACTTTAGCTGCAGGTAATTTTGAGAATACGGCCCATGAAGAAAAATTACATCGATGGTGCTGTCTCAGAAATGCAAAAAAACTAACTTGGAAAACAAAGTGCATTTTTTATTTCGACAGATTAAAAGACCGACAAGGCTCAACTTGGTCGGCAAATGTCACTAATGCACTTTAAATTGCATGCCAATCATTACCTCGGCGGCAAAAGCCACCCAAAGTCAACTTAACCCTTCTCTACAGCAGACCAAGTGGCTTTCCTGCTGCAAGGCTCATCACATGTTATGTAAACATATAAATTTCAAAATTACAAAACTTAAGCCTGACCCTCAGCTTAAGCTGAAATCCCAACCTCAAGCGTAAACTTGAAAACGTACACGCAGGGCGGGTTTTCTTATTTTGTGGGTTGCTTTTAATTTGTGTTTTTTCTTTTTGTTTGGGCGTTTTTGCGGTTAGTGTTTTTTCCCAAACTTGTCCTTTTTTAATGCTTAACTTTTTTAAGCGCTTAGCGCTTAGCAAACGCTTAGCGTTAGTTTGTGAATAACACTTAGTATGTGAATACGGGCCCGCACACTCACATATGTTGAGCCTTGCATGAAAGAGAGCTCAGTACAAATCCCCAACTAATCGCTTAGCTTAGCCCCAACTACCCCCCCCCCCCCACTAAGCCAAACACTAAACATAATGTGAATACAAAACCGAAACAATTGCGAAGCAGCTAAGCGAAGTGTACATATGTAAGTACAGTACATAAGTGTATGTGTACATAATGTATGTGAGTAACACTTAGGCCCGTAATCACATACTAAGTGCTGAAAAATAATAGAAAAGTTGCGGAAATTTGGCTGAAATTTGAAGGAAATATGAATGAAACATTAGTGAAAAATAACAGAAAAGTTGTAGAAATTTAGCGGAAATATGACTGAAAATTAAATGAAACATTGCTGAAAAATAACAGAAAAGCTGCAGAAATTTAGCGGAAATTTGACTGAAATTTAAAGGAAGTATTGCTGAAAAATGACAGAAAAGGTGCGGAAATTTAGCGGAAATGTGACCGAAATTAAGCCAAAATTAAACTGAAAATGTGTAGAAATAAAACCGAAAGTTGAAGGAAAAAAAGCAAAAGTTTAGGCAAAATATGTACAAAAAACGCACGAAATGAGTATGAAATTTAAAGGAATACATATTTTAAAATTGGTTCAAATTGCATTTCCTCCATTTTTCCTTCATTTTTCGGTCACTTTTCGAAAAAATTTTTTCCTGTGCATCGTGCCAGCTTAGGCTAGAGAATCCTGCCAGCTAAGCCTAGACGATGCCTTAAAACATCATAACGCACTCAAAACTATCCAACAACAAAGATTATAGCCATTTTTGGCTTCGAACTTTGGCCTACGTTCACTTCCAAAAACACTGAAAATGCAATTTTCCAGGGGTCGTAGCTCAGAAAATCCAAAGTTGTGGATAGGGGTTCTATTACAAAAAATGCTTCCCTCAATGTGCTCTACTCAAAAAAATAGGTCTACTATTTCCCCCCTCAACTGCACTTGATCCGATTTTCAGCGGCGTACCCAGGGGGGGGGGCTAGGGGGACATCAGCCCCCACCCCTTCGCGATTTTAGCCCCCCCTTCGCAATTTCAACCCCCCCTTATTTTACTTTTTTTCTGTGGTCCCCCTTTGGTTTTATGAGTGACACCGCTGATCAGCTGATGAAAAAAATTTACGGCAACGGCACGTCCCCAGTTGACCAAAATTACACTAAGATTTCAAAAAATTTTTTTGAGGGGATTTTGCCCCTAATTTACTATTTACTACTGCTCTAATGTATATATATATATACATGAGTTATGTCTGCTATGGTGTATTAATAATGAGTAATGCTGACAAGTGACAATTATTATTGGTATGTATATTTAGTTATATATTTTGTGTGGCAATAACCGTGCGGTGGGTGGAGTGGAGGACGAACGTCTAAAGACAGCTCTTGTCACCCATGGTTTTTCTTAAATTTTTTTCTGTATACAACGTATTTTTCAGGTTTGCTAATCCTCCCATGGGCCAATTTTTGGTGCTTTTTTCATTTAGTTAAGCAGGGGCGTACCCAGAAAATTTCAAAGGTGGGGGGGTTCAGCCAAAATGTTTAGCTGCGCTAGTTAGTGAAATATAGAAATTACTAAATATATCGCGGTTGCGGGGGTCTGGGGGCGGCAGCCCCCAGAGGCTAGGGCTTTTTTAGAATTTTGAAATAAAATTTCTATTGAAAATGAAATTTTAAGCATCACTTGTCGAGAAACCAGAGTGAACGCCGGGGACTGGGGGCGGCAGCCCCCAGAAGCGCCAGCTAGAGCTTTTGTAGAATTTTGAAATAAAATTTGCATTGAAAATTAAATTTTAAGCAGCACTTGCCTAGAAACCAGAGTGAACGCGGGGGTCTGGGGGCGGCAAGCTAGAGCTTTTTAAGAATTTTGAAATAAAATTTGCATTGAAAATGTGTCGGCCCAAGGCCGGTCTTCATGAAAGTCGGGATAAAAAGCTCGGCCTTTTGGCAGTAAGTTTGGCTTGAAAAAGCTGGGATAAAAAGCCCGGATTGCACACACGCTTGGTTTTTATCCAAGCTTTTTTGTCAATCAAGGCTTGACGCCTATGTAGCTCTACTAGCATTTCATCCGAGCTTTTCGGTATTCATGAATCAATAAAATAATCACTGAAGCCGGGATTATAGTCCGAGCTTGATTTATAGTATAAACTGCAGAATGCAGACGTATCAGAAACTTTTTCCGACAACTATTAAAGAAAATGGTAACGTCACATCAGATAGTGTATTACACAAGTATACCTTGTAGCTCGGTCAAGCGTGCTCTCGTATTTGTACGCACGCTGTGCGAAAAAACGCCGAGTGCATGGCACGAGTGCGCGAAGTGCACGAATGCTACGCACTGTGTTTCCTTCACGCGCGCATTTAGATGTATGAAAACAGGCTCGATCGTGCTATAAAGCAGGGTTTTTTTGAAAATCGGCACTGCGTAAATACTGTGAATTTTTATTTTTGACTGCGTATTTTTCCAAAACTAGTATATATATAACTGGTTAAAAACATTGCCAACGCAGTTAGACGGCGTGTCAAGCAATTCTAATACAATAAACATTACATTAAGCTGGAATTGACGTCTAAAAGCGAGTTTTGGTCACATCTGTTAATTTGAAAGTTTTTGGTACGCTGAACTATGCCCAATGCGCCATTTTTGCGTAGTTTCAGGCTGAGGGAATGACTTTTCGATTCTTTGAAATGTGTTAAAAAAGCACTGGAATGTGATTAAAAAACTACCCATCTTAGAACATTCTTCTAAAACAATGGTATTTTTTAGCCATAGTCAAAAGTAAACCTAGATTTGAAAACAACATAAACCACACAACCGGCTTGCCCGCGAGGATCTAGAAGCTAGCAAAACTAAAAGTGATAAATAAAGAGATTTTAGACATGACATTATGCCGTATATACAGTCAATGTCCGTTTCCCTGCGATAAACAGCAAAACACACTAATAACCATGCAGTAACGGGGACGAAATTGTGCTTTATTGTCTTAAAACGGATATTGTAATATTTATATATAGTACTAGTACTATACTGAAAAACTACTGAAAAATTTATGTATAGTACTGTTACCGAAAAAAAAATTCTTGCAAATTTTTACCTAAAAAAAAATCATTGGATTTCATGAAAACAATGCACTTCTGTGGACTGTATAAGCGTCTATATGAAAGAAATTTTACTAAATTATGCTGCAAAAGTTGTGATTGTGTTTTTCAGCTGCGTACAAAAAAATTACAAAAACACTTGTATGGATGTGTGAAATTGACCATGAAATTTTTTTTGCACTGGCGTCAAACATTTTTATGTAAATCAACCCAGCGACTGAAGGATAGTGCAGCAGAGTGCATATACGTACAAGAAAGGCTGCAGAATTTTGTGGATATCTTATTTTCAACATACATAGGCGGTAACGCGCAATATTGCACGATTTTTTTTTCGGTTAAAAATCAATCAAAAATTCTAATAAAAAAATCAGTGATATTTTTTTCGGAAGCACTGTTCTGAAACAAAAATCATTATAATTTTGACTAATCTTGATAATAATTTCAGAATTTGTCAAGAAATGGCGTTTATATTTCCCATTCTCTGTCAGACATAAAGTAACACAAAAATGTTCAGAACCCCTCCCCCCAGAATCTAGTAGAATTGAATTCCTTTCTCCCAATATTTGCCAAAAGTATCATTTTTACGCTTTTTTTGGCAAATTTGTCTTCAAACCCATCCGCCTAATTATTATGCATGTGTTCGCAGTCCATCTTTATACATTATTTATACAATCTGTACATCTTTATCGTATCACGTAGCACGCTATGCTGTCTATTTCTAGCAAACCTACCAAATCGACATTGCAACAGCTAAAAACTCGCTAAAACAAATTTACGGGAAAAATTTTGGGCTATGGGGGGCACCCGTTCCGAAACTGGGATGCTCAAAATGGGGGGGGGGGCTCCGGACCAAAGGACGGGTGCGCCCCTCCCCCGCCCCTCCCAAACGAAAAATATACCAGAATTTCGACATAAAATTACTATGGCTAAGTGTGCAAGGTCTTTGCTCCGGATGACATCGCTACTGTCAACCAAGTCTAGTTCAAATTCCTTGTGGGTACAGTGAGGCCTTGTATCCCCATTCCTGCTGACACGCTACACATGGCCAAAGATCGAAGATGTCTCAATTATCGAATTATCGTAATTTATGGCCCCCTGAAACCCGAGAAAGTCGACCAGGCTCTCAAATCTGGCACCCGAGCTTTCGAGACACCTGAAAAGTTTACATTTCAAGAAGATGAGGCTGTTGCACTGACATTCAATGAATGTAAATGCCAAAAAGACATGTTCAACTCGAACCCTCGACGTCAAACTGATGATGAGCGGTCTGGGGGTGCTCCAGTCAACGGACCCTGACTCGACTGTATTTGTTAATTGACTAAAAAGTTTAGAATTGTGACCGGAGTAGTTCAGTGTATATTTCGTTTGACACAAGTTTAAAGTATTGGCAAAATTTCACCGTGATTCGCATGATTTTCGAAGAATCGAGCAAGTGTAAACTTTAAACTTAAGCAAAAACTATTTCTGAAGGACTTTTAAACACATAGTTGTTGCAGCTTGACAAAAACAGACCAGATATTTTTTTAGGTAACACAGATTTTTTTTTCGGAAATTTGGGAAATAAAAAAAAATTTCATAAATCCTTCAAAAGTACATAAATTTATCACCTTTGAGACGGCAAAGTACAATGAACTTGTGAGAAAACAGTAAAATTTGTTTTAAAAAAGGTTTCCTGGTTCGTATCGTGTTTAATAAAAATTTTGTTTTGAAAAAACCGAATTTTGATTTTTATTTTGGTAACGGTACTATAATCTGTGTAAACCTTAAGCCTGATTCACACGAGGTGGATTTTCAAGGGGATCCCCTTGGGAACGCATGGGTACGCAAGGGGATCCCCAGACGCACGTGACTTTATTTGATTGGCCACTGCATGTAGATCCCCTTGAAAAAACGCTCGGAGAGCGATAAGCAAAATTCCCCATGGGGACCCCAGGGATGGAAGTCTCGGTCTCGGTAGTCGAAAAGTCTCGGTTTGTACCCGGTCTCGGTTTTTCAAATCTGTGAAAAATTTTCCTGTGGTCCCCCCTTTGGTTTATAATTTTGGCAGGAAATTTTTTCGGAAGTTTTTATTTCACCAAAATTGCACACCAAAAAGTGAGATTCTGTCAATTTTTTTCCGAAAACAACTTTACCGTGGTTGTTTAGTTTATCAGTAAGCACAGTACACACACACACACACAAAAATGTATGTTTGTGATTAGGTTTCTTATTTATTTCATATTATCTTTCAACGCTGTCTGTGTGATTATTATTATATTTTATTCTTTAGTATTAGTGTTTGGCTGGTCAACTTTTTTATACCAATTGGTGGCTTCACATACTTGACTGTAATTTCCAATTATATAGTATGAGTTTAGCAAAAAAATCGAAAAAATCTGTGAAAGTCTGTGAAAGTTCAGCTAAACGCACTACTGAGAACTATGCGGTGACACGTCATGTAGTTGGGTAGATGAGAAGGGAAGAGTCTACTCCCATCAAAATTTAGTTCCAGGGGATTGAGGGGGCCCCACTCAAAGGGGTGTCACGCCGGAGGCAAAGAATGAAAGAGCGTCACGGCGCGCAGGTCTAATTTTTGAGCCAAAAACCATTTCTTTCTTGGGTGTATATATATATAAGTTTTAGCAGAACATTGGTAATTCCAATGCAATCTGAGCGATTTTTAACTAAATTCCGCCAAATAGTGTCAAAAATTGCTATTTTCTGGCGAGAACAAGGACAAATTGCGTCTGCTTTGGACAAAGGTCAAAATTTCACAGTATTTAAGAAGACACGGTCCCACACCCATACAAAAGGAGAAAAGAACCACGAATGTAACCAAAATTGCCGAGATGCAGCTGTTAGTTATATATACATATAGGTGTCTGACCATGGTCTTTATTTATTTTACCTAAAATTTTACCTAAAAATGTGTAAAAAGTCATCAAAACAATAGCTAAAAAAATGGCTAAAAATGACACAAAGTCTCGGTTTTGGCGGTCTCGGAATTTGGTCTCGGTCTCGGTAGTCTCGGTTTCGTGGTCTCGGCCTCGGTCTCGGAAAAAAAACCGAGACTTCCATCCCTGGGGGACCCCCAAGTGGATCCCCTTGGGGACGCATGGGGATTCCCACGGGAATCCCCTTGATAATCCCCCTCGTGTGAAACAGGCTTTACTATCTAACATCTAGGAGAGGGGGCGACGGTACAGCCACCCTCCGCCCCCCAATTTTCTCAAAGTCAGGGGTTTTTTGGGTCCACGAGAGGGCGTAGACAGGGAGGGGGGTCGCGGGGGCCGCGATCCCCCCTTTTGGTCCCCTTAAGAATTTAACCTTAAGGTCTACCTTAAGAAATTGTCAACAAAGGTCCCCCCTTTGGTTTTTATCGCCCCGCCGAAAAACTTTCTTGATACGTGTCCAATTGACCAAATTTTGCCTAAAAATCCAACAAAAAATTTTTTTTTTGAGGGCGACCCTATCCATACCCCTGCATCTCTGGCTGACTACTCCTTGTTATTATCTTTCATCGAAGCCTATGCATGTCTACAAAAGTACATTATGCTGAATGTACTTGTATATTACACTGTACCTGTCGGAAAAAATTTCTGATACGACCTTAGCTATCCAAATTCGGCGTAAACAGTGAAAAAATCTCCATTTTTTTCTGGGGACTGCCGCCCCCAGACCCCTGCGACCTGTGGCTCACTGATCTTGCGTTTGCACTGTGAATTAAAGTGCTAAATTACTGTAAATACTAAAATAAATGTCAAAAGTGTATTTAAGTGTTTAAGTCAAAAGTGTATAGAAGGGTTGCATATAAAAAATGTGAGTAAAAGTATATAAACTAGGGATGTCGCGGATATCCGCATCCGCGGATGATCCGCAACTTTTTGACACCCGCATCCGCAAAAATTTAATGCGGATGTGCGGATGTTGCAGATTCGGCAAAATTTACTAAAAATGTAGAAAATCAGACGACAATTTTGATTTTTGTGCATGTATATACCAATATTTTTGCTCTTACAACGGTGGATGAAACTTTATTCTAGGCTTTTTCACCTCATTGTTGGTTGCAAATCGCTCTTTTCTAAAGTAGGCTTCACGAATATTTGATATTGCTGGCATATTCGAACTAAGTTTTGCATTTGCATGTTTGAGAGAGACTAGTCTACAAACTTGTAAAGCAATAATTGTCAAAACAATATCAGTTTTTAACTTGCATGCTTTCGTAGATTAAAAAGATTAGACAGAGTACGTATAGTGATTATACACCAACCAAAACCAAAAGCATCACGTTGAGGGTCACGCTGATAGCCTTTGAGTTGCATAAAGTTAACCACTAGCGTTTTAACGAAACTGTTGATGGCTGCGCATGGCTTAGAAAATATGTATAATAAATGCACAACTTCGATACAAACTGTTTTATCTGAGTCTCATTCCTTAGTACTTGCACTCTTGCATTCATACTGCTATTTTTAGTATATTATGTATTTTTTGGTGAAAAATTTTTCAAAAATTCGGCCCATAACTTGTTTAGAACGTATTCTAAAAAGATCCGCATCCGCATCCGCGCGGATGTCAGAAGTCAACATCCGCATCCGCATCCGCGGATGTCAAAAAAGTCACATCCGCGACATCCCTAATATAAACAAAACTTTTTTTTGAAAATATTGCAAAATATAGGGTCTTTTTGAAGGGGGTTCCGGTTCCGGTTCCGGCATTTTTAGGTGGTTCCGGTTCCCTTTGGTTTTTATGGTCCGGCCGGAAAATTTTTCTGATGCTTCCCCAATTGACCAAATTTGGCCTAAAAATCAAAATTTTCCCCCATTTTTTTCCTGCGGGCTTCCGCCCCCAGACCCCTGCAACTCTTTGGCTTACAAGTCCTTGTTATTATCTTTCATTAAAGCCTATATATACATGAGTACATTATGCTGCATTTGCATGTCTATACGAGTATAGTATGCTGCATTTAGTTGTGTAATACACTGTCTTTTGTTTGATGTGACGTGCCCATCATGTTTTTTTAATTTCCTGTCGAAAAAAAATTTCTGTTACGTTTCCAGTTGACCAAATTCAACCTAAAAATTGAAAAATTCTCTATTTTTTCCTGGGTGCACCACTGGTTTTTAAGACTAGACTAGAGGTTTTTAAACCAGACTCAATTCATTGCCCTCGATAGTCTGGGACAGCCAGTGGTCAAGTTAGACAAAAAATTTTTTGAAAACTTTTTCATTTTTGGAAGAATGTCTGAGTGCCTCAGACAACGAATTTTATATAATATATATAACTTGTTCTTAGGTTTTTCACTTTTCATCACAGCTGTTTTCCCGTGTGGCGTGTATATAACGATTCATTCTCATACTCATACATTTAATCAATTTCATTTAAGGTGGCGCTCAGGGGAACCGACTTTGGCGTTTAATTTTTTTCAGCGACATTTTTGACCATAATGTCTTGAAGGAAAGTTGTTCAAAATGAAAATAGCTTTCATTTGATGTGCATATTGTGATAAAAAAATTTTTTTAATTTTTTGGACAATTTTGTAGCCGTAGCAAAAAAATTTTTTGTTTCCATATAAAATGATTACTCATATCATTAAAACATGCGGTTTCTTAGCTTTAAATTGATGTATTAAACTTACGAATACGTTGAAGTTTTGCTGAGTTATTTAGCCGTGAAAATAGAAAATGCAAAATGAAAAACCTACAAAGCTGATAAATCTTCGAAAATGTCAAATTTTTGATTTAATTTCTTAAAAAATTGAGTATGGCTTTTTGTAACTTTTTCAACGGAAATATGCAGTCCTAGGAAAGGTCTAATTTTTGAAAAAGTGAAACGTGTGGGCAAACCTTACATTTTTGCGTAGCGAAATCGACTACTTTTTTTGGACCTGGGTCCCAGCTGCCGTTTGCGATTGAGTTGAAAATTTGCACAATGAAAGAAAGAATATAAATGCAGACGTGAAAGTTCTTCGACTTTCAAATTTTGGCCCGCAGCACTTTTTGTAGTCGATCAAACACGACTGATTTTTGAAAAATCGATTTTTTGCGAAATCAAAAATAAAAATGAAAAATCGAAGATCAATCACGTCTAGATTTTTGAGAGATCTTTCTATTGATACCAAGATCATCAAAATCGGTTGAAGTTTCGTTGAGCTAGGTCAAAAACAAAATTAGTGTGAATAGGAAATTCGACATGGTCATAAAATTTGACACATTCACATTAAAGTGCTGAACTGTATTGTAAATAGGTTTTTTTGATGTCTCTTTGATATACAATTAAAGTGGTATTGCTATTTATTGCATGAGCTGAGCGCCAAACATGAGTTTTGTTGCTGAGCGCTACCTTAATATGTATATACTTAATTTAATTTGTGCTTTAGATTTTTGTGTAAATATCCCTTGGTTCGTTTTCTTGCACAACCATGCGTTACGTCGCTGCTTACCTGTTGGCCACTCTGGGCGGTACGGAGAGTCCATCTGTCAGTGACATCAAAGTAAGCAGAACGGACAAGACACGTAGCGTGATTTGTGGCATTCCTTGCTGTACTCAGAATTCAGGATAGAATTTAGTACCAATTCAATATAGAATTCAGCATTTTTTGGTCAGCCTTTCGTAAGTATGCATAATATTAATATTTTTAAATTTTGAAGTATATATATATATTTTGTGTTAATTTGTTGGCAAGTGAGCGTGAGTGATATTTTGAATGCAACAACTGTTTATTTCAGAAAATTTTGGGAAGCGTAGGAATCGATTGCGAACAAGAGAAAGCTGAAAAAGTGATTGCGTCGCTCAAAGGCAAGAATCTAGAAGAACTAATCAGTGAAGGTACTTTTTACCGCATATAATATTGTTGTATAATATAATAGTAATATAATATAATATCATGAAGGCGTGTGAACGGTTATCTTTTCACGTTTAGTCATGAGGTATATATTTGGGCATACGCATTCTAATAGTGAGAATATAATATTCAATATATATTGTAATTTTCGACCTTATCACGCACACCATCCGGCTTCGGGCACGGTCGGCTCATCTCAAATAAAATACTGCCATGTCCCTTACATAATTGTGATGTGATTTTTAAACTTTTCGTAAATGTTTTATTAGTGTGGGATTTTTTATTCGCCCCCTATTATTCGGCAATATCCGTTATGGCGGCAGCAGGGTTGGCAGTCTCGGTCTCGGTAGAAAAACCGAGACCTGCCATAGGGTGGTCTCGGTATTTCAGATGACACTCGAAGTTTTCAAAATTTGCAAGATCATTAAAGATTTTTTTAAGAAATTCAAGTTTGCGAATAGAATGCAAAGCATGAAAAGGTAAACTATCTGCTACAGGGAATGTCAGTTCACCGGCAAATTATAACTAACTTCAAGTTTAAACTTCGTCGTAGTTTCAGCTGGAATAGAATAGTTGCCTTGTCTGACTTATCTGGTACCTTTCAAGCATATAAATGTCTAATATTAAAAATACTGAGTTACTGACCATCGTTTACCAAATAGTGCTAACTTCTTAATCGATTAGTAATTTAAATTTCGCTTTCTTCTGCAACTTTACTAAGCTCGATTGAGTAGCAGTTTAATTGAACTTTCTTGAGCCCTAACCTTTTAACCCGTGTCAAAACATTAAACGTCTGAAAAAACAAGGCGCAATCAACTGGCTACAGAGTGGTTGGTGTTCGGGCATCAAGCCTTCCGGCTTTCCTCCACAAAACTGGTCTCGGTCTCGGTTGCAGACCCGACCTCTTGCCAACCCTGGGCGGGAGGTATACATTTTACCTGTATAAAATATGCCATCGGGTGTATAATAATCTAAATAGTATATACAAGAGAGATTAAGCATCATCAGTTAATGGTGCTAACTGCAAGAACATTTTAATTGTGATAGTCGTCTGACATCTTGGAGAATTTTTCGGCGCAGTTTTTCGATCACAGGAATTAAATTGGCTGAGATCTATATAATCATATAGTACGACTTTCTATGTACTACTGTAGAGCTTTTTGGAGTATTTAGACCTTAATTTGCTGTGTGTTCAATGCGTATATAAATGTATGACGGAGGATGGGGGGAGGGTCTGGAAAATCCGGGCAAAACTAAGAAAAAATGGCACTTTTTTTGCTAAAATCTTAACATTATTTAGCAAAATTTAGGGCATTTTTGGTCGATCAAGGGGGAGGGTCTCCAAAATTTGGCCGGAGGGCCTCCCCCCAAAAAAAACAAATTCAACCCGTTACATGTATGGTCTAGGTCTGGTCGGATGGGTAGTGGATAATATTATTATTTTTATTTTATCTAATTTCAGGTCGTGAGAAACTGGCCAGCGTTCCTTCTGGCGGTGGAGTGGCGGTTGCGGCTGCGGCTGCTCCCGCAGACGGTGGTGCGGCCCCTGCAGCAGGTATTTTTTTATTTATTGTTTTCTGTGATTTTTAGAGATGTTTCCAAAGTTTGGTTTTGGCAAACGCTCTCTCTAGTTTGCTATTAATTTCGCTTTGGGAGAAAATAGCGGACAAACGGTTTAATTTATGGATGAAGCTCCATTACTAAGCTGGCTTGATCCTTTTCTACTGTTTGTCACATCACACTGCGATGAGTATTTGTGTTGATCATTTTCCGTTGAAAAATAAAGTATATTTGAAAAATAAAGTATATTTTAAAAAATCACGAAACCCTGAGCTTAAATAGGTGTCATATAGTAGTTTACACTAATTGGTGCATTTATACTCTTTCTTAGTAGTTTAATTTAGTTCTTTTTGTGATATTATCGAAAGCATTTTGTTGCATCATATCTCAAGAATTATGGAACATTTTGGGCAGAGTGTAATTTGAAGCTTAAGAATAACTGAAGCTTCTGCTACTAATTTAGGGTCTTAAGACGTTCGTTCGTTGCAATAGATAAGCGGTTTGAATCGACTATATTAATAGATGGATTCAATTTTTTTTGTTTTTCAGTCCTTTAGTATATTCAGTTATTTATATTTAGATATCATATTACGGTCTAACTTAAATTACTGACTCAATTTTCTGGCATTTAACTTTTTACTTTTTTCAGAAGCCAAAAAGGAAGAAAAGAAAGAAGAAAGCGAAGAAGAAGACGAAGATATGGGATTCGGACTTTTCGATTAAAATTGTTTTGCATAAATTTGTTGTCGAAAAATGCCATTCATATTATTTTTATTCGAGTTTTTTTAAATGTGGCTTTATAATATTAACTATTAAGAAGTCTGAATAGTTTTTTAATTCAGAAATGGCATTCTTCTACTGTTTTTTGTTTGATCGTTAAATTTGGAATATTTACTGTTTTGCCT
Organism: Trissonchulus sp. WLG1_4; assembly: GCA_030248245.1. Lineage (NCBI taxonomy): Eukaryota > Metazoa > Nematoda > Enoplea > Enoplida > Ironidae > Trissonchulus > Trissonchulus sp. WLG1_4. The sequence goes on along the minus strand of JASANF010002815.1, from coordinate 1,599 downwards.
TGTGTTTAGTAAACATAGGGTGTTTGAGTTTTGAGTATATTATTGATTCCGAAAATTAGGTTTAAGTTGATTACACAATTAAATGAGTAAACGGCAGATCGGATGTTTGATTGTTACTTTAAGCAGAATGGCCCTTTGACCTTCAATAATGGCCGAAATGCGTTAGGTCGTTAGGTTTAAAACCTCCGATCCAGCTACTTGGTTGATCGGTCTCTTCGATTTAAGACGCTAAGTCGATAAAAACTGGCATCGGTTGTAACTGTACAAAACGGTCATGTATTTTCTTTATTGGAAACGTAGCTGCCTAGGTACTTGGGTTTTAGGCTTTTATTCATCCGTAACTGTCGGTTACAGGTGTAGTAGAATGTTTTGACCAAAGTTGTACTCAAACGATTTTTATAGCTAGAAAAGTAATAACAAAAACCGCCTGACATTTAAGGGTGGAGGCTGGCCAGGCCACGTTTCCTATATTTTCTTATTTTGCCATGTTACTCCCCCGGAAAGACACCTCTACCGCAGATAAGAAAAATTAAGCTTGTAGGTGCACTTTTCGTACAGTGCGTTGGTCAGTGTACTATTTACATACATATGCAAAAATGCGTCAAAAGATCGATAAAAAGCCGTTAGTTGAACAGGTCTAGCACAGGCCAGATATAGCCAATCTAACTAAAACTTGGCATTACATACAGTAGTACTGTCCAGAATGCGCGCAAAATCGTATGATCCGGATTTTCATGTGTGTTTTCAAATCTAAAATCGAGGGCAAAATGTGAAAAAGAGGCCAAGTTTTGGGTCGCCAAAGTTGAGTGACTTCACATTTGGCGTCACTGCACAGTGCACGCGCCATGAACATTTTTTTTTAAAAATGGATCTTGAAGGTTGAGATATGATTGGCTCCTGTACATAGTACATACATAACTTCAGAACCTGGGTTTGTTCGCGAATGATAGTTGAGTTATAAGCTTTCATTGGTCTTTGAGAATTTTAAGGTGTACATGTTTTGCTGTTGCTTAGATGCGTCTAATATATGTAATTACATCACTTCAACTTTGTTATATTTTTACGCGGCAGCCTCAGCCGCCTCTTATTTACTATAGTACAAAAGCAGAATTTACATGTAATCTGGTGCTCATGTGTTAATTATTGCTTCGCAGAAATTGCTAGGTCCTATACCTACGTTATTTGTGTGTGCGTGTGTGTGTATCGTGTGTGCTAAACATGATTCTTAGCGAACATTATGGGGTAGTCAACAATAATATCGATAAGTAATACTTCTTATCACGCTCGTATATTGATTAGAGATCGGCCGGGGCCGGTGGCGGGCCGCGGGCCGACCGGGCCGACCGGGCCGGGCCGGCCCCGGGCCGACGCTCAGTCAGACGGCCCGGCCCCGGCCCGGCCCGGCTGCACTGCGGCCCGCGGCCCGCCACCGGCCCGTGGCCGCGTGGCAGCGGGCCGGCCCCGGGCCACTGGGTGGAGCTTCAGCCTCGAACCAATCAAATTAAGTTATATATAGTATACAAAATGGACGTCACAAACAAACACCCGTAGAGCAACTGGTCTTCACGGCAACTAGCGAGCTTTGTCTTCAGGTTAATA
>JASANF010002814.1:0-12253 GCA_030248245.1 Trissonchulus sp. WLG1_4 | reverse complement strand
GCTTAGTATCAGGCTTAGGCTTAGGCTCAGGTTCAGGCTTAGGCTTAGGCTCAGGCTTAGGCAATAAAAAATCGAAATTTTCAGAAAAAATCCTGCCAGCTTAGCCTATAGAATCCTGCCAACTAAGCCTAGACGATGCCTTAAAACATCATAACGCACTCAAAACTATCCAAAAACAAAGATTATAGCCATTTTTGGCTTCGAACTTTGGCCTACGCTCACTTCCAAAAACACTGAAAATGCAATTTTTAAGGGGTCATAGCTAAATCCAAATTTGTGGATAGTGGTTCTATTACGAAAAATGCTTCCCTAAAGGTGCCCTACTCCAAAAAAAAGGTCCACTATCCCCCCCCCCAAAATAACTAAAAATTTATCGCCGGTAACGAAAATTCAACAATGGCACCTCGGCAAAATGATTGTATTTAAGGTGGCACTCCTGAAATGTGGGTTTTGGCCATTATTTTGAAAACGCGCAAAAATAAACATGCATCGTAAGAACAAAAGTTGATCAGAAGTGAATTTCCTTCAATTTGATGTACATATCACATAAAAAATTTTTTGAACATTTTTGAGCAAATTTCGTCAAGAAAAATAGATTTTCACGGAAATGCCTTCACAAGCCAGTGCATTTACACGTATGTAATGAATTTGAAAGGCTGAAAAACACTAGCAGTTGAGTTTTACTGAAACGTAATTAAAAATTTTTGGTGTTTTATTGAGTGTGGTATATTTTTTTGTGAACTAACGCAATACTTTCTGCATGAGACAGAAATATAGTGCGTGTGAATACAAACGCAAATTTTCGGCTTGCGATTTTAAAAAATTGGCTCAACGAAAAAAGTTAAAATTTGGCACACAAATGCGCCTTGTCATCTTCGAGCGGTCGCAAAATTTGATTTTTGGCAAATCGATAGTATTTAAAAAATTTAGGCAAATTTATGTTTTTCAAAAATCGCGATTTTAGTGTTTTTTGATATATCAATCATATTCATCAAAAATGACTTCTTGCGACCGCTCGATCACGTTGAAGGGAGCAAAATGAGCTATTGATTGTGCAACAGTGACTTACTTTCGAAGAGAAATCGCAAGCCGAAATTCCACTCACGTTTGGTCTATAGTGAATGCTAACTTGTATCAATCAACTTCATTTTTTGTATTCAGGCATACTTTTACACCTGCTTGCCATTGTGTATCTAGAATTGGTGCTTTGGTGAATTAGAATGCTAAACATACTTAAGCGCTTAGCGCTTAGCAAACGCTTAGCGTTAGTTTGTGAATAACACTTAGTATGTGAATACAGGCCAATAAATTTCACGGAAATAGCTTTGCAAGCCAGTGTATTTACACGTGTGTAATGATTTTGGAAGATGTAGACTTGGATTTTGGAAGATGGAAGACTAGCAGCTGTGTTTTTCTTGAACCTACTTACAAACTTTCGAAGTTTTATTGAGTGTGGTGCAATTTTTTTGTAAAATAAGACAATATTTTCAGAATGATGTTGAAAAGAAGTGCATGTGAATACAAACGCCAATTTTCGGCTTGCGCTTTTAAAAAATTCGCCCAGCGAGGAAAGTTGAAATTTGGCACATAAATGCACCTTGTTGTCTTCGAGCGGTCGCAAAATTTGATTTTGAGCTAATCGATACTATTTGAGAATTTTAGTTCAATTTACGTTTTTCGAAAATCGTGATTTTGGTGTTTTTCAATATATCAATAATATTCATCAAAAATGACTTCTTGCGACCGCTCGATCACGTTGAAGGGAGCAAAATGAGCTATTGATTGTGCAACAGTGACTTACTTTCGAAGAGAAATCGCAAGCCGAAATTCCACTCACGTTTGGTCTATAGTGAATGCTAACTTGTATCAATCAACTTCATTTTTTGTATTCAGGCATACTTTTACACCTGCTTGCCATTGTGTATCCAAACTTGGGCCCAAACTGCCGTTTTTCGAAAAGTCATATTTCAGGAGCGCCACCTTAAGGTGGTAGTAACGAATGTGCAGTGATTTTTAAATTTTTGAAAAAATTTAGTTGATTCAAACTGTATTTTTTGAAAATAAAGTCTGTAAAAAATTGATTCATATACACAAAATGGCCAATAAAGTTAGCGGGATCATGTGAAAAATTTTTAGGAACAAGCCAAGCCAACAAGCCAAACTACACAACAGGAGAATGGAAATTTAACAGTTTTGGCCACTTTTCTAAGCGCATGCGCAGCGCATAAACACAAAAATGAACATGAATAAACTTTTGCAAATTTTCTAGACCCAAAATTAAAATTTTTCAAATTGCTTATATTTTTGCGCAGATATAGAACCCGAAAGTTGAGTGTGAATAGAAAGTTTTTACTTTGAAACCATTTATTTCATTTAATAATTGACAAATTATAAAATCGTGCATTTTGGGTCTAGATAATTCACTTTTGAATATTTGTGCAATTTTTTGTATGTTTTTGTTGTTAAAACTCTTCAAAAAGTGGCCAGAATTGAAAGTGCTCAAAAACGCCAAATTGGTCTAGTTTTAACACGTGCCATACAAATCATCTTCACAGTTGTACAATAAAACTTTGCTTAAATGTAGAAGAAAAGTAGCGCTTTCTAACGATATAAAAATTATGCTCTAAAGTTAATTCATTATTGAATACTAGCCTGTTGAAAAACACTGCACATTCGTTACTACCACCTTAAGGTAGCGCTCAGCAACAAAACTCATGTTCGGCGCTAAGCTCTTGCAATAAGTAGCAATACCACTTTAATTGTACATCAAAGAGACTTCAAAAAAACCTATTTACAATACAGTTCAGCACTTTAAGGTGGCACTCCTGAAATGTGGGTTTTGGTCATTATTTTGAAAACGCGCAAAAATAAACATGCATCGTAAGAACAAAAGTTGATCAGAAGTGAATTTCCTTCAATTTGATGTACATATCACATAAAAAATTTTTTGAACATTTTTGAGCAAATTTCGTCATGAAAAATAGATTTTCACGGAAATGCCTTCACAAGCCAGTGCATTTACACGTATGTAATGAATTTGAAAGGCTGAAAAACACTAGCAGTAGTGTTTTACTGAAACGTAATTAAAAATTTTTGGTGTTTTATTGAGTGTGGTGTACTTTTTTTGTAAACTAACGCAATAGTTTCTGCATGAGACAGAAATATAGTGCGTGTGAATACAAACGAAAATTTTCGGCTTGCGATTTTAAAAAAATTGGCTCAACGAAAAAAATTAAAATTTGGCACATAAATGCACCTTGTCATCTTCGAGCGGTCGCAAAATTTGATTTTTGGTAAATCGATAGTATCTAAAAAATTTAACCAAATTTATGTTTTTCAAAAATCGCGATTTTAGTGTTTTTCGATATATCAATATTCATCAAAAATGACTTTTTGCGACCGCTCGACCACGTTGAGGCGAGCAAAATGAGCTATGGATTGTGCAACAGCTACTTACTTGCGAAGAGAAATCGCAAGCCGAAATTCCACTCACGTTTGGTCTACAGTGAATGCTAATTTGTATCAATCAACTTCATTTTTTGTATTTAGGCATACTTTTACACCAGCTTGCCATTGTGTATCTAAAATTGGCCCCAAACTGCCGTTTTTTGAAAAGTCACATTTCAGGAGCGCCACCTTAATGTGAATGTGTCAAATTTTATGACCATGTCGAATTTTTTATTCACACTAATTTTGTTTTTGACCTAGCTCAGCGAAACTTCAACCGATTTTGACAATCTTGGTATCGTTAAAAAGATCTTTCAAAAATCTAGACGTCAAATGTCTTCGATTTTCGATTCCGATTATTGATTTTTCAAAAAATCGATTTTTCCAAAATCAGTTGTGTTTGAGCGGCTACAAAAAGTGCTGAGAGCCAAAAATTTAAAATCGAAAAAATTCGACGTCTGCATTTATATTCTTTCTTTCATTGTGCAAAATTTCAACTCGATCCCAATTGGCAGCAGGGAGCTAGATCAAAAAAAAGTAGTCGACTTCGCTGCGCAAAAATGTGAGGTTTGCCCACACGTTTCACTTTTTAAAAAATTAGATCTTTCCTAGGCCTGCATAGTTCCGTTGAAAAAGTTACCAAAAGCCATACTCAATTTTTTAGGAAATTAAATCAAAAATTTTTCATTTTCGAAGATTTATCAGCTTTTTAGGTTTTTCATTTTTTATTTGCTATTTTCCCGGCTAAATAACTCAGCAAAGCTTTAACGTATTCTTATGTTTAATACATCATTTTAAAGCCAAGAAACCGCGTATTTCAGTGATATGAGTAATCAGTTTATATTAAAACAAAAATTTTTATGCTGCCGCTACAAAATCGTCCAAAAAATATTAAAAAAAATTTTATCGCAATATGCACATCAAATGAAAGCTCTTTTCATTCTGAACAACTTTCCTCCAAGACATTATGGTCAAAAATGTCGCTGAAAAAAATTAAACGCCAAAGTCGGTTCCCCTGAGCGCCACCTTAAGGGGGCGCTCTGAGTAACTTCCAATAAATCAAATTGCTATAATTTTTTATTTCTTGCTGATACGAACTTTTTTGCTTATGTGCAAAACACCAGGCAAGCATTTTTGCAAAGTTTGATGAGTCTCGGAACATTTTAGCAATTTTTCTGACTGCATCAAAATTGAAATTTCAAAAAATTTGACTAATTTTTGAAATGACGTAGCTCAATGGTGCCTCAACCAAATTTAACAATCTATAGCTTAAATTAAAGACAATTATCTTGCCGAGGTGCCATTTTTGTTGAATTATCGTTACTGACGACAACTTTTCAGTTATTTTAGTTTCTATCAAAAGTGACGTTTTAAAAAGCCTATCATATTGAGCCAAATCATAATAATTACAATTTAAGAAGTTCGGCGCCTTTATATACATCTGTTCTGATAGTCTGCAAAGTTTCAAGCGGATCGGTTTGCGCAGCTGACAGTAATCTTAAAAAAATGTACGCTATAGCCCAATTTCAGAAACCTGAAGTTTGCCTACGCATACGTATTTGCCTGAAAATAGAGCTAATTTTTCTGTACTAAAATCCGTTGAGAAAAGTTTCAGAAGCCAAAAAATTGCTAACGAAAAATTAGTTTGAAAAATAGTGTATTTTTGTCAATGTTGGTCAACGTATTTTAGAAATTTTTTAGAAAGGTTTGCCTACACAAACGACCTTTTGAAAAGTTGCAACTAGCATTCAGCTACAAAAAACTGTTTAAAAAAGTACCAAAAGCCATATAAAATTTTTTGCTATATCGACTTAAAGATTTTTTCCCATTGAAAAATAGATTAAAATTTCAAGTTGAACAAAATTTGACGTTATATACATCAAATGAAAGCTAATTTAATTTGAAACAACTTTTCTTCTTGAGTTAAAACGGCCGTTAGGGGCCAATTTTAGTTGCACAATGGCAAACTGGTGTAAAAGTATGCTCAAACACAGAATATGAAGTTGATTAATACAAATGAACCCATTTCAATCCATTTTAACCCATTTTAACCCATTTGAACTGGTTTGAATTTGGTTTGAATTTGTTGAATTTGGTCTTAATTTGGTTTTAACCCATTGGATTCAGTTTCAGGAAACTGGATCAAATTGGATTACAGCCCAGAAGAGGGCCGGCCTGCTTGTGCTATACTTCTGCTGTGCTTGCCGCTTTTGCTTCTATTTCTGCCGCTTTTTTATATGCCCTACTATTTTTCCAATAGCTTATCTTACTGGTCCTAATTTCTGTTTTCCTTTATATATATCAAACTATTGTTTCCATTACCGCTTGCTTTAATAACAAACTGTTTCTTTTACTTCCTTTGCTGTCCATTCAATTCTGTTTTGCTGTAACTATGACACCTCCCACCCGTTCTCAGTCTACGTCGTCGGTGACAAGTAACTCAAACTGTACTTTGTGCTCTGCTGCCACGGGCAAATCTGACTGGGTGTTAGTGTGTACTGTGTACTCGCTGCGCAAAATTTGTGCACTACAAGTGTGCAGGCTTAGATGATAATTCGTTCAAGGCCTATGAAAAGGTACAAAATTTTCTTATATTTTATTGCCCAGTCTGCAAAACTGCGGTGGGAAATTTAGACAAACGGGTCTCTGAACTTGAGGCCAAACTGGCATCCATGTCAACTCAGCCGCATCCTCCACCAATCAGCCCAATTGCACCAGTGTCGCCCTTACGTAACATGACGGGGGTTCACGCATCATGAAAGTCATTTTCAGAGATCTAACTTCTAGAAGTAAGTTCCTGAATGGCTTTTATGGTGCGCGATTGGTGTGGCAGGGCCTCTAGGCCAGAATTGCCCAGGACGGACTCGAACAAACGAATAAAAACAATACGTTTAATGAAAACATACATTTTGGCGGAAATACAGGTAAGTATAGTAACGAGACGGGCAAATTAAGACACGGCCACGCAGCTAAGGAGACGCCCACCGACTGACTATAATCCTCTGGGCTACTCTTACATTACAGTGAACCAAACGTACATACACAGGAGAAATGACTAGTACGTATTTAACGTTTAAATAATTTGAGCGAGTATTCATAAATGTTAAATATTACAAGGTAAGTAGAGTGTAAATAGGGAGTAAGGGAAGCTCTCCCAGGTGAAGCCTTACAATAATATGTGGGAAACGTTTTCTAATTTTGTTGATTATGCAGTATTTTGTTATGTACCACGCTCTAGTGCTCGACCTACTCAGCTGCATTCTAAACCGGTACGTAAGCTGCTTAGCAAAGAATGGCATTTATGGAAAGTTTTTAAAATTTTTAGCTCTGTTGAAAATAAGCAAATATATAAAAAATAGCGCTAGAAACAAGGCGAGCACTAAGGCAAGAAGCTCACGAACGTGAAAGCAGAATCCTTGGTAGTAGATATGTTCAGACATTGTTCAAGTATATTAAGTCTAAACTAGTATCTAGAGATAGTATACCAGCTTTACAATGCAGTTCTTAGTGTAGCAATTTTAGATAAAATTTTTGCTGCCTTAAGGGGGTAGTGTCGCGAAAGCAGTCGATTTTGCGTAACTATAAAACATTTTCAGAAAGAGATACGACATCGTTCTTTATATATTTTGAAAATATATGTTGAGGCAAGTATTTTCGCAAAGTTTCATCAAAATTGATGCAGTATACTGTTTGCAGTGAGGTTGCAAAGTCGGAAAAACGACGTTTTAAAAACCTATTCACATTCGATTTTTTCGTCACAATTATCAACTTATTTGTTTAGTTTGTTTACATAGACTAAAAGAACATATGTTGTAGTTTATGCACACAAAATTTAGTGCAAATTGCTAGAGTGGTTGTGGAGTAATACCTATTTGAACTGTAAAACAGTGCGTACTACCCAGCCGCTGCCAAACAATTTTCCTCGACTAGAATACTGGAACCAGTACTAAAGGGGATGCTCACAAATTCGAATTAACTGGATTGTAACGCGACTCGTTGCCGCACCTACGAATGGCCCAAGCGGGAACGGCAGGTCCCAGCTTTAGGGGAAAGTCATCCCTCGCCCTTTGCCTTAACCTAACCGACAGCGGGGCTTCCAGGTATGATGAGCGGGGTCTTCCGTACGGGCCGGGGTTGCCGGACACCGACGGGAAAGGGGGCTTACCTAATCTGCGGGGCAAGGTGCAGTAGGCGCAGCACACAGAGCAATATCGCCTGCTGCAGCCTAAGTAGGCCTCCCGATGTAGCGGGGTGTAGCAAGCAGCGATGGAGCAGACGACGGCGCATACGGAACGCAGAATAGGCAGGGCCTTTCCAGGCCGATACTGCCTCCAACGCACTAAAAAGACCAGACGTACGGCAGGGCTGCTAAGCCTAAACTGCCCAAAAGTGTACACGAACGCAACCCGTGAATTTAGTAGGATTTAATAAAAGGAACACAACCGGTAAGTGGATGCCATATTTCGGCAGAAAACGAGAGTGAACAGTCGAATAATAATAAACCGCCGCACAGGTCAAACGCGCACCAACACACTGACTATTTTATGATACAGGCTACTCACTATTATATGACTAAGCGTACACACACACAAGAGAGCGAGTACGTACATAATGATTAAATATAATGAGCGTGAATTCATATTGTTGAAGTATTAAAAGGTAAGTGAAGTGTGAATAAGGGAGTAAGGGAGGGTCTCCCAAGTGAAGCCTTACAGGATTATATTAATAATGAATTAACTACAATAACTCGACATGTAATTTGAAGTATCTTTCCAAGGATTTGCACGTTTATGCACTTGCAGCCGATGAGCAACTGTGTCTAATTATAAAATGGTCTCATGCTTCTGTGTTGAGTTATTCCAATTAATTCCGTTAATTTAATCCAGTTAATCCAAATTTGTGAACAGGCCCTAAACGTTTTTAGTTTTGAACTGTTTTGTTTGTAAATACTATACCAATAAAATGAATGTTTTTTTCTTGATTAACCATAGAATTTTCAATTAGTCTGTTTTCTCTGAAGAAACGTGTATTAAAACTGAAATACTGGCAATTAATGACTAAAAAATATCTATTAGAATAAATGCCGATTTGAAAAATCGGCTATTTACTTTCATGCTAAACATTTCTCCATTGGAAACCAAGGCAATGATTATGTAAAATAAAGTATTTGCTTTTAAAATGAAATTGATGACTAAATGATTAAGCTTACTTGACGTTTAGATATGTATATAATTACACACAATCCCAAAACAAATTAAGCTTACGAAATAGCCCTAATAATTAAAAATAATGTTCAAAAAATGATCCTACAAATGCCTAGAGCATGTAAAAAATGGGGCTACAATTGTCACAAATGTGCAATAAAAGGTAATCTCTGCACCAAAAACAGCCGATTATCTTACAATTGTTACAAATTTGTAACATTTGTAACGTTTGTAACACTTGTAATCTCAGCAACAAAAATGAATAAAAATTAACGTTCAAAATCCTACAATTGTAGCAATTGTAGCTCAATAGGGCTACAATTGTAACAATTGTAGCTTACAATTGTTACAATTGTATTACAATTGTAAATTTGAACACATAATTTATATAAATTACAAGCGTTACAAAGGCTACAATTGTACCTATTCTAGATTGAAAAATGGCGTGATAAGATTACAATTGTAGGTAATTCAACACTTAAAATTGTTACAAATTTGTAACAATTGTAGTGGTCTGCACTGCAACAAAATCTTCCTTACATTTGTTTTAATTGTAATAATTGTAGAACTGAGCAACATGGCCCTGTCCTGTTTTTACACGGGCGTGGATTAAATTGACCAGTAAGTGGTCGCTCCACAGCCTTATTGCTGATGTCTAGTCGGGCACCTTGTTATGATGCCGTTTCTTTCTGTTCTTAGTTGCTGCTTCTTTCTTTTATATTTTGCGATGTTGCATTGTTTTTTGTTGTTTATTTGTTTTCTTTTTTGTCCTACATTCTGTACTAACAACTAATAAACGCCTCACCAGACGGCTGGCAGCCCCTCCGGGGCGGCCTTCTTGTCTGCGGCAATATACTTGCTTACTAACATCAGATGCCAACGGCCTAGTGAACGTAATAATGTTAACATGGATTGTGAGCCGCTAGTCTTTTCTCAGCAATAAACCTCTTTCTTCTTCTTCTTCAAATTAGCATTCCAAACGTGAATGGAATTTCGGCTTACGATTTCTCTTCACAAGTGAATACCTGTTGCACAACCAATAGCTTATTTTGCTTGCCAGAACGTGATCGAGCGGTCGCAAAATGTTATTTTTGATGAATATGCTTGATATATTGAAAAACACTAAAATCACGATGTTCGAAAAACGTAAATTTAACTAAATTTCTTATATACTATCGATTTGCTCAAAATCAAGTTTTGCGACCGCCCGAAAACAACGAGCATATATGTGCAAAATTTTAACTTTTCTGGTTTAGCCAATTTTTTAAAATCGCAAGCCGAAAATTTGCATTTGTATTCTTACGCATTATATTTCGTTTAATGCAAAATACACTTCGTTATTTCACAAAAAAATTATACCACACAAATACCACACAAATTTTTAAGAATGCTTAAGGTAGCTTAAGGTATTTTCGAGCTTTTTGAGCAAGACAAATAGATTTTTTCAGAAATCGCCTTACAAGCCAATGCATTTACACGTATGTAATGATTTTGAACGATTGAAAAACACTAGCAGCTGTGTTTTACTTAAACATACTTAAAAATTTTCGGTGTTTTATTGAGTGTGGTATAAATTTTTTGCGAAATAACTAAGTATATTTCGCATTAAACCAAAATATAGTGCGTGTGAATACAAGGGCAAATTTTTGTCTTCCGATTTTAAAAAATTGGCTGAACGAGAAAAGCTGAAATTTTGCACATATATGCAACTCGTTGTTTTCGAGTGGTCGCAAAACTTGATTTTGAGCAAATCGATAGTATATAAAAAATGTAGTTAAATTTACGTTTTCAAAAAATGTGATTTTAGTGTTATTCTGTGAAGTAAGATAGGCCCCCTAGAGTACCTAAAGGGATTTACGACAGCTCATCGTCGGCCCAGTAGCTCAACGGTAGAGCGCTGGCCTGCAGATCCAGAGGTGGGTGGTTCGAATCCCCCCTGGGTCATTCTGATGATGATGCTGTCGTTCTTTTGGTAAGAATCCCTTCTCCCTTTCTTGACATGGCGAGGCTTCCATGCCGAACTCCGAATCTCCGCGTCGTGGTTTGAGTGAGGTAGCGTTGGGCTGTTGGGTGACTAGTCGCACCCCATTAGATTGCGAATGGGCATGGGCAGAGTGGTGGTGAGTATATGGAGGAATGAGATAGCCGGTTGTAGCTTAGCAGTGAAGCCGCTCCTTGTTCCGGCTAGGAGTGTGAGCTTATCAGTCCCTGGCAGTGTACGCTGATGATGAGGTTAGGGAGCGACCTCGCGACACTGGCCTAGAGAATATAGGGACGGCTCCCGGCGGCACTCCGCCACTCCGGGCTGCCCATAGCTTGTAGTAGCGGTGCACAGCCCAAGGAAACTTCGGGACGAAGTTTACTGGAACGAAAGGGATGTGAACTAAGATAGGCCCCCTAGAGTACCTAAACGGATTTACGACAGCTCATCGTCGGCCCAGTAGCTCAACGGTAGAGCGCTGGTCTGCAGATCCAGAGATGGTTGGTTCGAATCCCGCCTGGGTCATTCTGATGATGATGCTGTCGTTCTTTCGGTAAGAATGCCCCCTCCCTTTCTTGACAATTCAATATATCAATCATATTCATCAAAAATGACATTTTGCGACCGCTAGATCACGTTGAAGTGAGCAAAATGAGTTACTGGTTGTGCAACAGCTACTTACTTGTGAAGAGAAATCGCAAGCCAAAATTCCGCTCACGTTTGGTCTACAGTGAATGCTAATTTGTATCAATCAACTTCTTAGTTTGTGTTTGAGCATACTTTTACCCCAGCTTGCCATTGTGCATCTAAAATTGGCCCCAAACGGCCGCTTTTCGAAAAGTCATATTTCAGGAGCGCCACCTTAAGGTGGTACTAACGAATCTGCAGTGGTTTTTGAACTTTTGAAAATGTTAGTTGATTCAAACTGTATTTTTTGAGAATAACGTCTCTAAAAAATTGATTCATATGCACAAAATGGAAAATGAAGTTAACGGGATCATGTGAAAAATTTTTAGGAGCAAGCTAAGCCAACAAGTCAAACTACACAACAGGAGAATGGAAATTTAACAGTTTTGGCCACTTTTCTAAGCGCATGCGCAACACATAAACACAAAAATAAACAAGAAAAAAACTTTTGCAAATTTTCTAGACCTAAAATGAAAGTTTTTTAAATTGCTTATATTTTTGCGCAGATATAGAACCCGAAAGTTGAGCGTGAATAAACACTTTTTACTTTGAAACTGTATGTATATCTCATTTAATGATGGAAAAATCATAAAATGCATTGGGTGCGTGCATTTTGGGTATAGATAATTCACTTTCAAATGTTTGTGCCATTTTTCGCATTACTTTGTTCTTTAAACTCTTCAAAAAGTGGCCAGATTTGAAAGTGCTCAAAAAAGCCAAATTGGTCTAATTTTAACACGTGCCATACAAATCATCTTTACAGTTGTACAATAACACTTTGCTTTAATGTAGAAGAAAAGTAGCGCTTTTTAAAGATATAAAAAATATGATCTAAAGTTAATTAAATATTGAATACTAGCCTGTTAAAAAACACTGCACATTCGTTAGTACCACCTTGAGTAAAGCACAGCTGCTAGTGTTTTTCAATCATCCA
>JASANF010002813.1:0-28713 GCA_030248245.1 Trissonchulus sp. WLG1_4 | reverse complement strand
GTTAAGGGTCATTGATATAAACCAATAATTCTGGAATAGGGTACTCTGGGTTAATAGTATCTGGTGCTCGTTGGGTATCATGGGTATCTAACTACGTTAACTATACCCATCCTAAGTTCATCCAAATCAGTAGGGTACACATACTTGTTTCGTAGTTGTGTCGGGTATTAATTTTAGGTGCATCTAGGGTTCTCTTCCTTAACTCATCTTCTGCTTCAACCTCAAGGCCCCAAGTCGTCTGGGTATCTGTCGGGGTTTCTGCAAGATCATGGCCCTGATAGAGCTTTAGCAACGCAGTTTCAGAATTTCCGCTGAGGTTGAAAGCGAAGTTGAAACCGTAGACTCTATCGTTTGATAGTTTTCAACATAAGCACTAGCTTCATTTATTTTTGTTATTTTAAGGGGTCCACACCATTTGTGACTGAACTTGTTATAATGGTGCCGTTTTTGCTGAGAGTTAAACATCAGCACCAAGTCTCCTTGTTTTTAGATTACTATGGGTTCTCTTATCATACTGGGTTTTCTGTTGGCACTTTGAACGCTAAATTACAGTTCTAGCTTTTTCATAGGCTTTGTTTAGGGTACACGTTAGCCATACCACGTATTCCAACTCGTCTACGTACGTGGTTAGAGGGGGGGACTAGGTCCACTTCTCGTGGCAAAACCGCATCTCGCCCGTATAACAGGTAAAACGGGCTGAAAGTCGATGACGACTGAACTGCTGTGCGGTATGCCAAGAGGGCCAGGGGTAAACACTGGTCCCATTGTTTTTGTTGGGTATCTGTGTACATGGAAATGATAGTGGCCAGGGTTCCATTGAACTTCTCCACCAATCCGTTGGTCTGACGGTGGTATGCAGTAGTGAATATTTTCTCGGTTGTTAAAATTCTGCAGACTTCACGTAGCAAATCACTCATAAAATTGGATCCGCGGTCACTTAGTAAGCGGCGGGGTGCTCCATGTCGACACACAACCTCGTTGACGAACGTCCTTGCTATTGTTTCGGCTGAGGTTTCGGGTAAGGGAAAGGCTTCAGGCCATTTGGTTAGGTAATCCATGAAGACTACGATATAACGATTTCCATGCAGAGTTTGTGTTAATGGTCCAACGATGTCCACGGCGAGCATATCGAATGGTCCTTCTACCGGGATCGTTTGCAGCGGAGTTCTCTGATACTGATGAGGTCTTTTTCGAGTTGCACAGGGCAAACATTCTTTACAGTATTGGTTTACATCAGCTCTCATGGTTGGCCAAAAGAATCTTCTCTGTATTTTTGCCAGGGTCTTTTCATAACCAAGATGTCCGCCGATTGGGTCGTCATGGTACATTTTAATGAAATCACCAACGATTGAGGTTGGTACCACTAGCTGTGGCTGCTTCCATTTGGCTTGTGTCGGACTTCTGTACAGCAAACCATTTTCAATAAAGTATTGAGGCGCAAACCGTTTCACGTAAGCGGCCTTCTTTTTATCCGTGGGTAAGGTGTTTGATTCCAAGTATTGGGCAAGAAGTTTTAACTCGGGGTCCTTCTGT
This sequence comes from Trissonchulus sp. WLG1_4, assembly GCA_030248245.1. Taxonomy (NCBI): domain Eukaryota; kingdom Metazoa; phylum Nematoda; class Enoplea; order Enoplida; family Ironidae; genus Trissonchulus; species Trissonchulus sp. WLG1_4. The sequence continues at coordinate 27,180 of JASANF010002813.1, read as the reverse complement.
TGTTCTTCCACAAAGCCGGAAACAAATGGCCGCAAGACGGAGACGTTACACTGTTCATATACACGCGATAGAGCGTCAGCGTTTTTGTGCTTCCGTCCCGCTCGGTGCTCTATACTCATGCTATTAGAGTATTCTTGCAGAGTGAGGGCCCATCTTGCTAATCGTCTGGCTGGTTCTTTTGTTTGCAGTAGCCATTTCAGCGCTGAATGGTCGGTGACTACGGTAAAAGTGGTACCATACAAGAAAGGACGAAACTTTTTCACTGCCCAGACCACTGCCAGGGCTTCTTTCTCGGTGATACTGTAATTTCGTTCGGCTTTTGATAAGCTTCGGCTGATGTAAGCAACCGGATGCTCAATTTTGTCTACGATTTGATGCAGAGCAGCTCCAAGTCCTGCATCACACGCATTTGTATACAAGATGAAAGGTTTTCGAACGTCTGGGAATGCCAACGTTGGTGTGGTGGTCAATCTGGTAATGATGCTGCGAAAGGCAACCTCGCAAGACTCGTCCCACAAGAAGGGTTCGTTCTTCATCAGGAGTCTGTTTATGGGTTGCGCTATTTTTGAAAAACCTTGTATGAATCGTCGGTAGTACGAGGCAAAGCCTAGAAATTTGCGCACATCACGCACTGACTGTGGGGGTGTCCATTGTTTCACAACTTGAATTTTCTCGGGATCTGGTCTTATTCCTTCCTTAGAAACAATGTGACCAAGGTAGGGTACTTCTTTCCTGGCAAACTGGCATTTTCGCAGCTTCAGCTTAAGTCCATCAGTACGCAGTCGTTCTAGAACGGCCGTTATGTGCCTAAGGTGCTCTTCAAATGTCTGGCTGAAAATCAGTATATCGTCAAGGTATACAGTGCAGATGTTCCACTGTAGTCCAGCGAGTGTTGACTCCATGTGTCTTTGAAACGTTGCGGGTGCGTTGCATAAACCAAATTGCATGCGAGTGTATTCAAACAATCCGGCAAAACAGGTGAAAGCTGTCTTTTCTTGGTCTTCGAGTTAAGGCGTCTGTAGTCAACACAAATTTGATTACTGCCGTCTTTTTTCTTAACCACGACAATAGGGCTGGCCCAAGGTGACGTGGATGGACGAATTATTCCTTGCCTTTCCATAGTGAGAAGTTGTTCAGCTATAGCCTTTCTCTGATTGAACGGGAGCGAATGTGGTCTTTGTTTTAATAGAGGATGGCTTTCGGTTTGGATGCGGTGGTACACTTTATTTGATTTTCCCAAGTCGAAGTCAGAATTTGCAAAAATATCTTCGAAACGTTTTAACAGTGTGATTAGTTGCAGCTTCTGTTTGTCCGTTAAGCTGCTGCCACTCCAGTCCAGGTTACTGAAGTTAGCATGTTCTGTTTCGGTCACAGTGCCGGGGTGCGATGTTGTGGTGCTAACAATGGGTATGCGCCGCTCTGAAGCGACGTAGTAGACACTGGCAATCGTAAGGCCTACGGTGAGTAGCACTGGCAACCGTGTTAGGTTTAGCAACACGACAGGGACCTTTCCTTTTTGAGGGGTGGCTAAAATTCGTTGGGCAACAACTCCTGCAGCTTTATTTTTTAAAGGTTTTGGTTCCAGCATCACATCAGGGGTATCCATTTCAATTTTCTGCCATTTTCCGGCCTCCTTTGCTTGTATCAGACCTGCTGCTATCATGGTAGATTCAGGAGGAACAGTGATAGTTTCCACAAGGTTCACGGTCATCGGGAATGTCGAACTTGACAGTTCGTCTCGTTTTAGGGACACATTCCCTAGTTTGATCGTGTCGATATTTGCAGAGAACGATAGGCCTCCCATTCTCTGTATTAGATCCATTCCGATTATGCAAGGATACGGGTTTTTCGGGTGTATAAACGCCTTTGCGTACACCAGCTTGTCTTTCAGGTAAAACGGTATTATAGCAAAGCCTTCTAGACTTAAAAAATGTCCTGTGACGGATCTGGCCAAACTTGAGCATGCAAATATTTTTGTTGTTTTCAGCAGCAATTTCGGGTGAATGATTGTAATTAGCGATCCTGTGTCAACCAGCGCTTTGGGTTCAATTCCATTGACTCTGATCGAGACTATCATTTCTGACTCGTCCTCCGATTTTCCTAAAAGGGTTGTTGGGTTCACACCTTTGAACTTTGGTGGCCATGGTGTCATTTCGATATCTGATCTGAAGCTTACCGAGCGCGGGGAGCTCGGTACAGGAGACGTTGGCGGTTGAGGGCTGGTGATAGGGGTGGCTGTGGAGGTGGTTTGAATATTATCGTACGTAGCCGGGATAGAGCTAGCTACTGAACGGTCTGGTGAATGTTCACCCATACTCTCGTAGATAGATTCTACGGTGGCGAACGCTTGCCGTGATCTAGATCCTCGTGGCTCATTGTCTACTGTGGTATAGGTAATTGATGGAACCACACCCGTGTATTCTGCGGTTGTATTTGCCGGGACAGTTAGTGAGGGTGCCGCAGTCGCCGCTTCGCTGTTTCTAGGAACTGGTCGGGCTAAAAGGTGAAAGCACGTTTCCTGACGAGCCTGTGATGGTACACGCCGCCACGAACGAGGGAAACGCTGTTCATCTGGACCTCTCCGTTGTATGTTTCTTTCAATATCGTTTCGGCGAAGGCGCTGACCAGCTAGGTAAATTACCTGAGGTAAATTCATTACTGATGTTTTACACGAAGCCGGAAGGCAGTGGACTATCACAGCTGCCAAGGTGACGTACAGACAGACTAAGAACACCCAGACTTGCCAAGCACTGACATTAAGTCCTGAAAGGAATCCGAAATATCCTCTGTTCATTACCTTCTCCACTATAGTATCAGCCGCAACCGCTGGGGATGGACTTCCGATTGCGCCCAAATGTTGCAATATGAGGTTCTGTTTTCGTAGGCCACCCATAATGTCGTTCAAGGATATATGCGCTTGAAACTCGGACCAGTTGTACATCACCAATTGATGAAAGATCGTGGTGGTATTAGGCAAGGCAGATTCGGTTAGCCAGGGACCAAAAACGACTAACTGCCGTTCAGTTAGACGCTCAATTTTCTTGGTCTTTCCAGTACGTCGATCGTATAGATACGCTTTTCCATCTACTTCTATAGGGGTTTCATCCATTTGTTCACAAGAAGTTGGATTACTGTGGCTAGCGACAATGTTAGTAATAGGGTTCAGATATCCCTTTTGACGGTGACCATTCACATAAAACTTGAGGGGAATTTCGCTCGTGCACTCATTTAGCATTGGCAGAAAAGTCATTTGGATAATGTTAATTCGTTGGCAAGGGTAAGTTTCAATCAAAGATCCTCCAGCACTTGCGATTAGATCGTCTCGTCCGAGAATTTGTCGCATCGCCATGGTAGGTTTGTTGAGTAGTTCTGCCCAAATGAGTTTGACGATAGTGTCCATTGCGGTACAGGTAGCATGAAGGGCATGACGGAGTGAACTACGTATGACATTTTCAATATCTATCCTGACGGCTTGTAGACTGGCTGCGAGAAGGTCAGTTGTCACTATGCCTTGCTCTTTTGATAAAGGTGTCTGTCGCTTCATCCGATGTCCTCTTCTTGAGTGCCTATTCATAAGGTATCTTACCTGATATTCCGTAGAAGGTCTTGTGGCAAATTCCTTGTTAACTCTGTATGGGATACCTTGATCTGACAGGACTATTAGCCGTTCGTCACAATCTTCCGCCGTTTGTTGGGGTTGCGTAGTCATTGTCAATGCGATGTTTTTATCGTTAGAGAGCCATGCGTCGCCCATCCTATTACCAATGAATGATCTCCAGGGTACATACGCACATTTTTCCATTTTATCGGGTTTCCAAGTTAACACGCCTCCTCCTTTTAAGGTACAATGGTCTTCGTGGTATTCACAATGTTGAACATTTCCAGCTGTACTTTCTATGATTTCAGAATCGTGACGCTTGTAGACATGTGCTTGGTAGACATAGCAATTGGTTGCTTCGTATTTATTCCACGTGCAGCAATGTACACCTCCTCCACTGAACTCATACTTTATTTCGTTGTTGGTTCTGAGTAAATCTCCGTGCTGGGTCAATAATCCGTGTTCGCATGTCTTAAATTCAACCATTCGCTGACACTCGAAGAGAGTTACCGGGAGCTTATCAATGAGTTCTTTTTTCAGATGTTCGTCGTCGAAGAAGTAGGTGAACGTCTGAACTCGTTTTCGGAGAATCGTACATTTAAAAGCCGGGCTATCGTATTGGATGTGATTCCGCTTAAACAATTGTAGCTCAGTGTGGTATAGTGGGATGACCCTATCAGAAATCAGCTGCGAAGTGCAGTTGACTTCGTGAGGTAGTTTCCATAGTACTCTTTCTCCGTTCATGTTGCACACCATGGGTGAGGATGGGATGTGGGCGGTTACGGATGGGTAAACAATCATGAGAAATATCATCACAAGAAGAAGCTTTGGAATTCCGCGCAAACACATTAACGGGGTCCATCGGGTTATCATTTCAATCATTATCAGGGGTACGCTTGAGAGGCCAGGACTCACATGCCGAGGGATATTGGAGACGTGTGACGCTTCCGCAATGATTACTTCCGTGGGCCCACGGCGATCTGGCAGATCCTCATTTCGTCCTCGACACTGCTCTGTAGCCTCTCCTTCCCCAAGGACCACAGCACAAACCATGTGGGGTTCAGCATAGGATGGTCGTTTCCGCAACTCATCCCAAAGAAATTCATTCTCCGCCGTCAGGCGTTCCAATTCATCGCCGGTGGTAACCTCAGCATCCTGCAGTGGTTGATCTCCACTGAGTCCAACAAAATTGGTTCTCCTAATTATATACTTCTGGGTAGATTCGGCGCGCGCATTGTTTCCCATTTGGGTAAACTGGTTGTTATTTCTTGCTTGAGGGTTACCAATTGGGTTTCGGATACCACTTCGGCACATGTTCATCATATGCCCTGCCCTTTTACATTTGAGGCATATGGGTTTACCATCAGCAGTCCAGCGCGGTGGGCTGCGTTTTCTATAACCTCTGTTTTGATCGGCTTTTCCTTCCGACCCGCCAGAGGCTGCCACTCTGCTCGAGTGGTTCGGCTTATTGACCCTCTGGGTCTTCATGTCTTCTCGTAGCTTCTCAATGACTTCTGTGGTTCGTCGCTCCAGACCTTGTAATTCTTGACGCCATTCGGGTATGGGATCAGTAACCATGTTGACTCGGGTACTGCCGAAGGTTCGCTTGTTATCCCTGAGGTAGACTCTGTTATTCCTCTCTTGAGAACGTTTCAGTTCCTTTACTTCTCTTCTCAGGGCTTCCATGTCCATGGCATCTTCATCGGGGGGTGCTTTGCCATGATCCTTGGCAGTGTTCTTCCTGGCTATGAAGGCTTCTTGTCGTTTGGCTTCCATCACTGCATCGGCAAAGGTGGATGGCATTTGGGGTAGGAATCCTAGCCGTTCTTTTATCTGTGAGTTCACTCCGGCTTAGAACAGGCCACGCAGCATGACCATTCGGGCATCACCTTCCATGTTTGGGTAAGCTGCTCGACTAAGCCTTTGTAGCTCACGAGCGTAGGTGGCAACGGACTCACCTGGGAGTTGCTGTCGGGTGTGCAGTTCCTCCGAACTGACTAGTTCTTTTGCTGGTGGGTGAAAGGCATCCCGCAGGGCTACGCACAGGGTGTAGTAGTTGTTCTTAACATCGTCGGGCAATGACCTATACACTTCCAGGGCATTGCCTCTTAGGTACGCCGGGAGCTTTACCAGTTTTTGGGCTTCGGTGTATTCTTCCGCCCTGCTCAGGAGTTCAAAAAGTTCATGAAACTCCTCAAAGTCTTCACCAAAATCACCACAAAAGATGGGTAAGTTTAAGCAACGAGCCGACTTCCTATAGGTATTTGCTCTCAGGGTATCTGTGGCATTACTAAGTAATGCCACCTCCTCCCTTAATTCAGCCAGCTCTTTTTCCATATTTTGGGCGGTCCGCCCTAGATACCTTAGCTGCCGTGTACTCAAGGGTGACTGGTCACTATCCTCAGCCCTCGGGTCTGAGCTCATATACTTTCTGCTTTGGATAGGACCTCCGACCTACTCCTACCTATTGATGGTCTACTTGACTTTCTTTTTCCTATGAAAGACTGGGTAAAAAAAACTAACTACAAACAAAACGCAGGTCAGTAGCGTCTATATTAGAGCAGGTTACAGCCCTATCGGGTAGGGTAGGGTGCTCGGGTAGGGTAAGGGTCAAGGGTACTTAGGACTAACTGCTGTATCCTGCTCGCGACGCCAAATGTAAAAGCGCTACTGTTGACCTGAGCTGAATTGTAATGATAATGTCACTTACCAAACTTAAACAACAGAAAGGAACACAAACGCATTATTACAAGTATGGTTATAGGGTTCACAATTTAGCAGGGTATAAGGATATAAGAAACAAATAACAAATATATATATATATATATATATATGAATATATATAGATAGATAGAAGTAGTTGACTAGACAGAAGTAGGACTGCAAGACGCGCGGGTTTGTGGCCAAATAAGTGCCGGGTTTTCTCGCCAGGGGTTTATATAGGTTTTTGGGTCCCTGGCGGTGCTGACGCAAAAACTTTCGTGCCGGATGTACAAAAAATGGTAAAATTCTGAGGGCATTATTTTATGTGTCAAAAACTGGGTATAATGGGCGATTTTGCTCATGTATTTGCGTCAGTGGGTGCTCTTTTTTGGGATTCGAACCCGCTCAATTGGTGTTAGTAAATTTGCGTTAACAAATTAGAAATTTAATTGAAAACGTTTGTGATTTTTGACTTGTCACTTGTACATGTTTCAAATATTTATCACAACAAGGCTCATTAGTTTTAGTAAATGATCATAATTAGCTTTCTATTGTTCGTGAAAATTCGCTGCATCCAAAAACAAACAGCTGACATTCATTAGTCAACATGTTCGCTCTCGTCTTTTCTTTGGGTTTTCAGTGCTATTAACTTTTTCAGCTAATTGCTATAGTTTGTAGAGAGTTAACTTCACATATATTTTTTTTGCAGACTTTTGCAATCCAAGTCGGCCGCCCCCCAAGTTGTAGCTAAGTCAGTCGGGTAGAAGTTTTCCACCGAGTACGGTCGCTCCATCTTTCTCCTGCTCCCCTGCTCTGTATTTGCACCATTTGCCCCCTGTCCTGTAATCTTGCCTTGGCTTCAAATAAATTTGTATACCCCAAATCCCGACTCGGCCTTAGTTTCTGAACCTGTGAGCGAGACTGCCATTCATTGCTTTATCAGCCCAGAGGGCTCCGAACTGTTCGTAACTTTATTGCCGCGCATTAGTGCAATTCCTTTTAGAGGCCACTGGGCCACCGATTATTTCTGCTTCCCCCCGTGCGCTATTCCGCGCTCCCTCGGCTCTCGCTGACCCCCCGACCGTGCGTATTCACGCCCGGTTACCGTGCTGTCGCTCGTGTCGCCGCTCGGTCCGCCCTCCCCCGCTTGCGCTGTCCGGCCCCTCCACGTGTCCGTGTCCGTGCTCGTGCGCCGTAGCGCCCGAGTCTGTCCAGATTTCCCCTCACCGCCGCGTCAGCCACGCTGCCGCGCCACCAGTTCCAGTCGTCCGTTCCACCTCCCACGCTAGCCCACTTCCTACCGCCGCCTGTCCCGCGTGCCCCGCGTCCGTGTACCGTTCCGCCGTCCGTCCAGTCTTCCCCAGCCGCCCGTTCGACCGTCCCCAGGTCCTCCAGTGCTGCCTTTAGCTATCCGGCCGTCCGCGCCATTCCAGTCCAGCCCACTCAGGATCCCGCCAATTGTTAGTTCTGTTGTAGACGTTGCTAGGTAGACAGCCTAGGCTGACCCTTAGGTTAGAATAGTCAGTAGACCATTGAGTTGACCAGTAGACCAGTTGTTTCAGGTTTAGTTCTAGCCTAGAAGGGTCAGGCTAGAAGAGTGCCGATTCCAGACTAAGGCTTTTCAGGAGTATCTTGTGTTCCGTGCTGTTTGTATGTCCTTAGCTGTTGAACCCAAACCGAGTCCTATTACGCGCGTTATTTAGGTGCAGTTAGCTACGATTTATTGTTAGGATATTTGTGCTATTTCTTTCAGGAATACGTACAGTTACACCGGTCACACACAATTTCTAGTATTAGTAGAGTTTCGAGTGTTAGCCAAAAAGTAAAGTGAAAGTTTTGTCGCTGAGATAGCGTTTGGGGAGTTGATCCGTTAGTGTCCCCCGACACCAGAAAAAGCAGGCGTCAGGGTTGAGCTAGGCCTCTGAAACAAGGTATAAGTTCCTAGTTATCCCCGGCCTTTGGTGTCTCCCCGAATCACGACGGGCAGAGCAGAAAAGCTTGTCCGAGCAGTTCAAATCCCCTGAAACCAGTTGCTCAAGTGAAGGTTTAAGTAGAAGCTGTAGGAGAGGCAAACTTTGAGTAATTATACGTTGATTGAGAGTTAGCGAGAACTTAGTCAAAATTCAAGGGTGTGTTTTTATCAGTGAGAGATCAATCGAAATCTAGGTACCTAAGCACGATCGCCGTGGAGGTAGTACTGTTAGTGTTTTCATATTGTATTTGTGTTTACGTACGTTTCGGCGATCGTAAGCATTTCGACGGAGTTAGCACGCAGAGGTACTGAGCTTAACTACGAGGTTGGACTAGGATCCTTAAGTGACCTAAACGAACCTCTGTAGTTTAGTCTTCTGTAGCTACTCGGTTCCCTTTTCGAAGGGTGGAGCCCCCGCAAAAACATTTGTAACCTCTGCTACCCCACTGAGCTGAGTTGAGTTGAGAGATCCGATATCGTCAGGAAATTAGCTAGAACATTGATTCCTTGTATTGTCGCAGTATAAAGCATCTATTACCTAAACGTCACACCCTATCCGCAACGTATGTCTTGTATTGTCAGTAACGTGTTGAGAGTGAACCTAAGGAAGTGATCGTTAGCAAAGTCAGTAGTTCTCGCATAACAGTAGAAAGTTTACTAACCCAATTACATTAATTAACCCGTGTAGGCTTTTTCACATATGTTTACCAAGGTAAAACGGGAGGCTCGATTCATACTTACAGGTACAGCCGTCTATGTCCGTTCTGCCGACAAAATGACAAAATAATGACGTCACATCCACATGCGCTGGCTGATCCACTGCACTAGGCTGCTAGTGACGTCAATCTGTAGGACAGAACGGACATGTATAAACATAAAGATGGGCACTGAATATAAAGACCTACACTTTCTGAAAAACAATTTAAAGTTCAGCTGATTGGAATAAACAAAATAAGTTTTACAGCCCCCGATTGGATATTCATCACGTGATGTGCCAAATGGCAGCTCTGGGAACCAAAGGGTTATGTCTTTCTCGTGAAACACTGGTCCCTTATCCAGGTTCTGACCGGTCATAGGTTTTTTACCCGTCACCTGTCTGTAATGGATCCTACTTCTTTTTTTGTCTTTTTCCGGACCGAACAGTTTGATTTCACAAACCCTTGGTTCAGCTGTGCTTTTTAATCATCAAGGAGGGATGTAATTAGGTTTCATTTTGATTTTATGACCACTTTTTTGGTTTGATCATGTCCAAATAATGTTCGCAAAACGCAAATTTCAAAATTTCTAATTTTTCCTGTTGAGCCACAGCCAAACGGGTATTTAATTTTGATTCTGGTATCTTTAACACTGTTCTAGCGTTAAAGTGATTATGTGCGGACTGTGTTTTACCAAGAGTGTTTTACACATCTTCTATCTTAGATGTGCATTATTGTCACACTAAAATGCCTTGTAGTTTTACTGTGTTGTTGAGATCGGGGTTATTGTTGAGAAGTAATTCGAAATGCAAAAGACTGCCAAAAAGTGATCAACTTAGAATCGAACCTATGACCTCATGGTTGAGAATCTATCAAACTAACCAGTCGACCACATAAATCACAGAGTCCCGAGACTTCACTAAAAGTACATTAGGATATTATTAATAGGATATAAAATATCCTAAGCAAATTGATAACAATAAATAGAATTATCAAGTTCCAAAAACAGTTATCCTAACACGGCACATATGTAAATCCTTATTTGCAAAATCGTAAAATTTAGGACTTAGGACTGGAAAATTTTGTGAAAGGTTGGCCCAGGTTCACAGCGTTAAAATTCTCGTACCTAAAATATTCAACGACAACTAAACGATCTTTCTCTGTGGTCTTCGTGGCGCAGAGTACTAGCGCATTGGTTTCTTAACCAAAAGTTTGCTGGATGGAGCCCAGCTGGAGATAACTTTTTTTACATTTCACACCATATTCGCTAAGTCGATTTGCTGTTAACTAATTGCAGCAATAACTTATTTTACGTCTTGATCCTGTAATTGTGCACTTTGTACAAACTTTGTTAAAATAGCTAAAGAAGACGTTTTGTATGGAAGATAAGTCAAGTAAGTAAAATAATGCTGTAGCTGGCCCAACAGGTTTACGATGGCCTCTGGCCAATGTGCTTGAAAATAAATGCTTGATGCTTACTGAATGCTTTTGCCGCAGATTAGGCTTGTTCCCACTTTTTTCAGGTTTTCGTAATACACATCAATCGACTCCAAAACTCAATCTGAATAAGTGTGTTTCAAAAACTATAGCTCAGTTTTGCTTCAAACAAATTTTTTAACAAATTCGGAGTTTCGGACAAACACCAACGGAGAATTAACGGAGAACTTAGAAAATTTGCATTTGACAAAATACATGTTCTGCGTTTAAATTTAAAATTGAATCGGCCTATGTAGTCAATATTAAATGCATTATTCTGAATATGTGGATAAGAGCACTTCTTTAGTCTTCCTTTGTCACGTCAACCAAGACCGCATACTAAAAGTGTTCTGTGCTTATTATCGGCCCTCGCTAGCATCCGCTAACAGCCGACCAAGTTGACGCCCTAGCAGAATCTTTCTGTATACCCAAACAGATCTGATTACCCTAGGAACCAGAAGCACCTCTATTACAAAACGAGCACCTTACCTCAGGCTCAGACTAAAGACAATTCAGACCCTACCAAGAGGTGATAGATATATAGCATCATAGCACATTGTTGCATACATTTAACGTGTTTGGCCACAGCTTAAGCTGAAAGTAATGTTTTGACTCTAATTTTTGATTCTCTTTGACAATGATTAATATTTCTAAATCAAGCTAAAAGTGAGCAACATTGGCTGTTTAGTCATAGGCACTATTCATACTTGCGGGTGTCTGTCCGTTCACAGCGACTAGCTTGAGACAAGATCAGCCACAACGCTTGCCATCGGCGTTATTGGTTGCGTGATTTTTGGCCGACCTGTTTTGATAAATGATAATGTGCTGATTCTGGCAGAGGAATGTTTCTTGTAAGCCTGTTATAAAGTAGTCATCAATCGCCATTCAATAGTAAACAATTACTAAGATAGATACTGTGCCTTTATTATGCTTCATTGTTAAAAAATCAAATACTTTCGAAATAAGTAATACAAATGAACATAAACATGACACCATGGGTTACTGTAGGTACTTTGAGGGTAGCTCGTTAAACGTTACAACACAATAAAAATACAAATAGGGACATTCTTCTGCTAAGTCTACGTATAACTACCTCTTAAACTCAAGAGTAAATAATAAACAGACTACTCATTATAATTCACGCAAACCAGTAAGTGTCAAAGTTACCAAGCAATTTTTTACATTGTCTTTAATTTGAAAGAAATTGAAAATCAATGGTCGTATTTCATTATTAAATATGGTTGCCAGAAAATGGTCATTCATCCTGATCGGGCACACACAAAAATCGGTTCCATCGACTGATTTTTAGCCTCAAAAATCGTTGAAAAAATCACTGGTCCTCTACCTATAACTGCCCACGTACGTAGGGACATAACTCAAAGTTATTAAACCGACTACGACATATATAAATATATAAGTATATTTCGGATGCAAAAGTTCAGGTGTAAAATTCAGAAGCTTCCATTAGCTACACACCACTATTTGTGCTGGTAGAAAATCAGTTCAATAATTACAAGTACATAGCATTATCATTCCCAAATATACAAGAACAAAAACAGTAATTAAGGTCACTATTCACTAAAACTTTGGTTGGCTTTAGATTCGAACTGATATTGTTGATATGTTAACGTCAAATAAAACAACTATATACTAAATTCCAAAAAACAACCGCAGAAAAGTCTTCAAACTCAAGTTACTCATTTTTTCATTGCATTAAAAAAGAGTTCAAATCAAATCCTCCAAATGCATTAATAACTAAGTCAAAACGATATAAACAAAATTGGCACAAAAAGGAAATGGATGGTCGAGATCAAACAAACTATACAGTCATTCTATAGTCTACACAATAGCTACAACAAACTACAACAATATGTAAGACCGAATTCACAGTTTCACACCAGCATTGTAGAAGCACAAGCACAAGCACAACGCTGAGATGTTCACAGCGGCCCAAGCATAAGCACAGCCAATCAAATTCAAGTGGACGCCTTTGCCGCTCGATTTAGTGGCATTCAGTTTCGCATAACCAACAATAACCTTTCAAAACAATACTTTAAACTATTTTGCGGTATTAATGCACTAGGGCATTAACCTGCAGATGAATGGTTGCTGACGTTGCTTTGGGTAACCATATTGCGTTGCTTGCTTGTGCTTGGACAAAAATTAAATGTATTTGCGCTTGTGCAATTTTTTGCGTAGAGTGAAGTGAGCCCGTTGTGTTTTGTGTCTATGCTTGCGCAAGTGCTAGTATAAATCCGGTTTAAGCTTTTAACGCCATAATTCTATGCATTGTACATAATTCCACAGACAAATGGTTAAAAAAAGCGTTTCAGAAAGTCAAAATAGAGTTGCAAAATTGTAGATTATACAGCTATGCTACGATTTCTCTGGCGTTTTTTAGCTGCGGAAAGAAACAAAATTTATCAAGTCCACCCTGAAATTAAAAAACAAATCTTATATTATATATTGGATTCAACGTCAACTTGAAGAGATAACTTGTTCAAGTATACAATAACTTTTTTGTTGCACGCTTTGCTAACTTAACTAAATAAGAAATTGATCAAGCTCAAATATTGGTTGAATCCGTTCAAAGATAAGGATAAAGTTCAAGCAAGAAAAACATTCTTAAGATTTAGTCCATTGGGCGGCAATCTTGAACCTGGAATCCACACAACCGAGAACGTTCTTCGTCTTCTCTGAATAAATACTGACGGCAGCCTTATATCTTCCCTAAACAAGCAAAAACAATTAGTGAGTTAATTGTGGAAAAACGGTGAATGTGATAGTATACAGCCGCGATGGTGTACAGCCGTCATGGTATAAAAAAAGTCCAACCAAAGCGGAAGCGCAACTGTGTAAGTCGGTCGTGATGATATGCAAACGTATTTTTGCCTCTTAAAAGTTTCTTTTCAGTTTGGTCGTGATGAGCTACAGCCGTGATGGTATATTGCCGCCATCCTATACAAATGCTTAGTTAGGTATTAGATAGTAATGATGAGCGCGTAAACAAGTCAATTTGAAATCAAAGGCTTAACCGTATATATGTGTAACCTTGTCTGTATTAACTGTCTAATTATGGCGCGCTTTATCGTCGAGGAACTATTCACATTGGATCGACCTTGACGCTACAGAATTTAAAACCTTTCTCTTTTTAAAACATGTACCTATATGTTTATTGTTTAGGTGCAAGGCAGTGATTTAATAATTGCCATCGAGCTACCTAATTTAGATGGCACCTTACTAGAATTTACCAGGAGCATACACTGACCTTTAGTAGTTTTGAAACGGATGATAATTTGAACAGGTGAAACGTTTGCGGGATATTCAAGCTGTAGGCCAATTTGATATCGTGCAATCCCGGCTTCAAAGGACACGACAGCGTGTATCCCGTCAACTGGCACAAGTCCACGCCGTAGAACGTACTAAAACAAGATACTGTTCATAATAATCTGTGTTGAAAAACTGATGTTACGTGATTGTACCGAGCTTGAAGCCGAAGGTTTGACGATTGGTCGATTCATGTTTACAGTCGTATTTCCGTTCAGCCTGAAAAGTTACGATATAATCACACCACCAGTAAAGAATAAGATCAGCCAAATCACTAAATCAGCTCGTTGCGTAATTGTTGCGTAATTTTAATGACTGAGCGGTGATATACGGCTATAAGTATGAATCGACGCTTAGAGCAAATGAACCGACTCACAACGGCAAGTTTTAGCAACAGCAAGGCAACAAATCGCTTATACCTATACGCGGAAGAAAACTCCCCAGGGCTTTGAGATTTTCTGGCTCGGAAAAATTACAAAGACAACTCTTTTTTTTAAATCCTGCCTTCAAATAGACCCACGAGTAGCACCTAAAATGTGCGGATCGGGAGTTTTCTTTTCACCCGAAGCCAGCGCTTGTAAGCAGCAAATAGACATTTTTATAAAAAAGTTTAAACAAAATTTCTAAACATCAAACTATGAGATCCATTGTCCGTTGCAATTCATATACATTTTTTTATCTAAACGACACAAAATTTCAAGAAATGCAGCCAACAGTCATTTGAACTGACCACGTCCCAAAGCCATAGGAACAGGGGAAGTGCATATAATGGTCGTGGCGTCCGTATCGCTGTCGTTTTTTCATGTCCATTTTGATGTCCACATAACGAGGCACGTCTCGGGTGATGTTAAGGGTGGCCTCGATGACCAGGGCTCCCGGGATGGTGATCGGGCACGGACGAATATGGGCGTCCACGAGGCGAATCGCGCTGGACGGCAAGGCTGAAATAAAGAAATGACGTTTAGTTGTCAATATGTCCGTTCAGTCGTCAAAGTTACGAAAAAACTAAACCAAAAATTAATCTTACATACTATGGTTAAAGTGCGTTTAATTTAAAACGTTTAATTTAAAACCATTCTACGGCCCTATTCCTTTACCAGTGGCAAATCGGGTTAAACGGACTAAACGAGTTAAAATAAGTCAGCTGCTTAATTTTAGTCTGATCCCATTCCAAAACTACCACTAGACTAAACAGACTTAACATGCACGCTTAACATTAGCGTGCATAGTTAAGTCCGTTTAGTCCGATTAAAACGCAGCGTGCGTTTAAGTGCGAGTACGTGCGAGTTAAGGTGGTAGTTTCGTATGTGCAGTTTTTGTCGCGATTCGCTCTAACCAACAGCTAACTTTATGAAATTTTGCACACATATGAGGCACTTTTAGGCAAACATATGGGCATCTTTATAATCAGTTACACTATAGTTATAACAAAAAAAGTAGTGTTTTTGGCATTTTTTGGCTATTTTTACAATATTTCGTAATTTTTAAATAACTTTTTCTCAAAAACAGTATTGATTTTCCCTAAACTAAAAAAAAGGAATCTAGATATTTTACTTAAGATCAGTTTGGGACGTTAAAACCCAAATTTAACTGCAACTGTTTTCAGGAAATTGACACTTTCTGAATTTAACTCCGATTTTCACTTTAAAATGATGTGATGTAAAATTTAAGCTATACATATCTTCAAAACTAGGCACCAAACTAGATAAAGTTGTACTACAGTGTTGTGTCAAAACTCATGTTACCAACTGCTATATAACCAGGGTTATAAGCTCTGAAGTGTATCACCCCCATGTTTGAGAAAAAACGCTCGAAAATACGTGACAAGACGTCATGTTTTATATTCGTTTTACCTAGCTTCCGTGTTGTCGTTTGAATGTATTAACGGTCATATTGGAAGACAACAGGTTATTTTAGACTATGGTGGTGGAATTTATTGCCATGGTTGCCATGGCAACGCATACGAGTTCATTTCCTAAAAGATGCGTCATGTACTCGAAAGTGTCAATTTGCTGATTATGTGTGCAGTCTATATTCATAATATTTAACCAAAATGAAGAAAACTAAAATATCTAGATTCCTTTTTTTGCAATTATTGATAGGCATTGTACTTTTTGTTTTCTCAAGCCATAAAGTTTTACGAAATTCAAAAAAGTTCTGTTTTGATTATTAGATTTAAAGTACTGAAGCAATTTGAAAACTTATCTAAATGAAACTATGCATGTATTGAGACACCTACCAGCGAATTTAGACTAAATTGGAATTAAACTTCATCAAGTCATATTCTTTCCATAATCAAACATAGCGCAAAAACATGAAAAAATGCAAAATTTGAGATTTTTCACAGCGTCTTTTGGATAAACTGTCAAAATTGTCAACAAAACAAATACATGAGCTTACGGTACCATTTTTGGTCATTAAAATGCAAAAAACCGCTAATAAATAGCTTCTAAGACAACCGAGTAACAGCTCATCAAAAAAAGCTGCACATACGAAACTACCACCTTAAGTCCGTTTAATCCGGAGGTTTTGGAATGGCATTTTTAAGCTTAATTTTTCAAAACGTTTAGTCCGATTAAAATTAACCCTTCAATTCGATAAAGGAATAGGCCCTAAGGGTTCCTTAGTCGAACATGTATGTCGTATGGAAATACACATGGAATGTTTCATTGCGATCTATCAAGCAAAAACTGTTTCGATATGGGTTACTGTTTACCAGACAGGCTGAAACTAATATTTATGGTGACCGTGCTTCTTCCTTGTCATACGGCTTCAAGCGCAGTCCCATCTCAACTCCTAGCCGCATATATAACTTACGAGGGCTGACGTTAAAGTTTCAGGCAGCGTTCTTAAAACTTAAGCCAGGTTTACACGAAGCAATTTTCACGCAACTGGGCTGTCACGCAATTTTCAAACCACTTCTAAATTACGTCAAAATACATTGTCACACGAAGCACTTTTCACGCAATGAGCGCGCAATTTTCAAGCAACTAGTTGCGTGCAAATTTCACGCAACCACCAATCAAAATACAGTAATTTAAACGCCCGTTCAAACTTAACGACTTAATTACTGGATATATTTTAAAAAAACTACAAATGTTCTAATTTTTAGGCCAATGGTGGTCATTTGGAGCCGTATCAGATATTTTTTCCGCTTGGATAATAAAAACCAAAAGGGGACCCCTGTGTAAAATCCAATTTACATTAAATTAAATTACCCTGTGTAATAAAAATTTCATGGGGGAGTGGGGAATTAGCCACATTCCCCTCTGGCTCCCTTGTTGGTGTGTGTGCGTTTGTAAAAAAACAGCAGGGCCATTTAAATGTATCCTGTTTGTTGTTCGACTGAACGGTGTTCTCAGCTATCCACGTGACTAAAAGCTTAGATTTGATTGGTACATAGTTGCGTGAAAATTGCTTAAAAATTGCATCAAAATTGCTTCCAAATTTGCTTATTTACAATTTTCTAGTTTACTGAAGTTGCTTGAAAATTGCGTGAAAACTGCTTCGTGTAAACCGGGCTTTAAAGCTCGCCCACAAAATACTGTTATAGCTGTACCGGACAGATAACTCTGAAACTGCTGCCAGGTAATTGTATGCGTACATGGTAGAAAAACCAGTCAATACAAACTGGAGTGTAGCCGACAACGGCTCAATCAAATTCGTGATCAATGAGGCATCAAATTATCTGATCGTTTATTGTTTACTTGCTTATTTCTCTTGTGCAATCTTGACTGACAAAGGTTAACTAAAGCCCGTTTTACACCACGAAATCTTCAAGGTTCAAGCAATTTCGAATTCCGTTAAAGTACACTGACAGTTTCCAATAACTAAGTAATCAACCCGAAGTCAAATTTGCTTCTGTATACAGAGCAATTATTTTACGCAGCTTAAAAGCGCGTAGAAATCGTTTTTGTGTAAACCGAGGGATTCGCATATACGATATTCTATTTATATACAGGCAAATAACTGACCACAATCTTTGGCATATCCTGATTTCCGACATTTTGGCTTGATACTCTTAGGCAGAACTGTGACAACGAAAAAGCATAAAAGCAGAAACAAATTAACGTAAAGTAAAGCCAACAAATTCATTATTCTGTTTCTAAAACAATGGAGCATTCTATTTAGTAGGTTAATTGTTTAATGAAATATACAAAATGAAATATACATATACGTTCTTTTAATTACAAAAATAATTTATGAACACATTATTGCTTTGGACACTATTTTCTAAATCCCCGAAGTTTTTGTATGTTGTATCCAATTATTGCTGAACATATTTCCAAATATGCCTTCAAATCTTGCATAAATTACAGAAAATTCTGACCCTAGCTGACATGGTAAAGTTGCATTGCACAATAAAATAATACACTCTAATTACCAATACATTAGGTAATGTGTAATTATACACATGTGTAATTTTACAGAAAGCATACGCAAAGAAGATCCAAAATAAGCCAGCAGTACTTGCTAATAGGTATGCGTTAACAGTAGTGGCCCAATGGTAGTGTAGTGTCCCACATGGCCAAGTTTGGCCAACTTAATCAGTTGATGTATATAGTTAGTTTTGTTTCGAAGAATTGTGAACTGTTCTGTAAATGTTGGATGCTGAAAAATGAATGTATTTGAAAAGACGTTAAAAATTATTTTATGAAATTTGGAGGCGCATCCGCATCCATGTTAAATCTTGAAGTTAACACTGTTTTTAACTAGTAGTTTAATTCTAAAGTTAGTTCAAGTTGGCCATTTAAGTTGGCCAAGTTAACCATTTAATTCGAGGCGAAAATGAAAGAGTATAAACTTGAAAAAATCAAACGAGAAGATTTGAACTTTTCAACATTCTTACAAAGAAAATTTGCAATTATAAAGCTAACAACAAAATCTAACAAATTTGGGACAAAGTTAACAGTGTAGGACACTAAGCTTGGGCCAAAGTAGCAGTAATGCGTAACTAGTAAATGTGACAATGAGATTTACACAAATTTATCATAAATTATATTAATTAGATTATGTTAACTAGATTAACTTCAGTAACTCAAAAATAGACTGACGAAGGAGTTTCAATTCAATTCAATCTTATGTTGAGCTACGAATAAAAAGTCAGGGAATAGACGTTTAAGATAGCTTTCACATCTGAGACACATTTAGGAGAATGTAGTGTCATTATGAAGTTTTGATTAAACTTAAATTTGACTGAAAAAATGCGAACAGAAAAACACAGTCATATTGGCTAGGTTAGTTTGCTTTTTACATCATTAGCGGTTCAGATTTTGGAGAAAACTAATGACCAATTTGAAATTAAATAAAAAAGTACTATAATAGGTATACTAGTATAATGTCACCAATATTACGACTCGAGAATTTACTTAAAAATTGATTCTATGAGAATGAACAATAAAAATTGGAGTGGAATTTAATCGATGTATGGACTTGACTTTATTTAAAATTTATTTAGAATTTACTGAAAACTTGGAATTTATTGAATATGTAGTGGAATTGTAATGGATAAGACAGCAAGTAAGCTCTGAAAATATCCATTAAAAATATCTAAAAAATCAAGTAAAATTTACCTTTTTATGCATGTTCTATTCCAGTTTAAATAGCCTAAAATTTGAAGTGAAATATCATTAAATTTCATGAAAAACATTGATCTGACGGAGTTACTCTCAACTAATTGTCTACAAAAAGATCACCGTCAACGCTGGTATAAAACTTTACAAACGTGCGTGCAGCTGAAGATATAAATGACAGTTGAAGAAGCTATGCGGACAAATGGACAAGCTTACGGTCAAGCATTCAGCATGAAAACATAAACTTTCACACTAACTTCACTAAACTTCACAAAGCTGACAACAGAGGCTTAAGCCCTGCTGGTTTGTTGACGACTAAGCAAAGTGACTGACAGCTTTCGGGCAGACCCCGGGGGTCGACGTCTCAAACTGCAACCGGCTCAGTCAGTCATAATTCTACCTACATATTTATGCGTCTATCTTGGTGTGTGGCGGAGAAATTTTCGGCAAACCTGGACCACCCAAACTGCTGCTGACAGCTTAGCAAAATGGCCGGTAAAATTTGCGGCGTCTTATTAATATGTCAAAAAATTTGGGCCATCAAAACTCTTTGCCGACAGCCTTTATATTGCGCCAGAAAAAGCGAGAAATAAATTACGAATTATTAGTAGCAGAAAAAGTTATAGCTAATTTTTGACTTTACCTAGCTTTGCCGCCGCTTTATTGTATGCGCCACTGTTTAAAAATTTTTTGGCTACCAGCTCACAAAGGCGCCAACATTCAGCTTTACTAGTTGACTGTAGGTAGGCCCAAAAAACATACCTCACACAACGCGTAAATAATATAACAAATAATCCAAAAAAACTCTGGCCACTTGCCGATTTTCTCGTAGATGCTTAAAAATGCTAACCCCCTCTTTTTGGCCCTTAAAACAATAGCAATAAAATTTCATAAATTTAGAAAAATATTGCCTAAATAAAGATGTCTATATTTCAGCAAAAATATGACATTAAATCTGAATAGATCAATCACGAAGCCGCGAGTGCAATTCACAAAATGTTTGCACATTTTGTGTGAATAAACTTTTAATTGATTCTGACACATGGTTGGTTGAAATAAGACGTATCGGCTCTGGAATTATTATTACAATAATAAACTATAAAATATACTTTGCACTTTCGCAGACCTACCGCAGAGGTGTGGCGCGCAGAAATTGAAATTCTTCTTTCTCTCCGAGTGCCTATTAGTTCATTAATGTTGAGATAGTTTTGCCCCCACCAATACTTGTGTTTACCGACAAACTCTGAGCCAGGTGTATCAATACTAACTGGGGGGCGTGAAACCAAGGGTGTTACAATAATTGTTACATTGTGTTCAAGTTGGATGACACAAATTCCTCAGGCGAGCTACAGTATGACAGTGAATTAAACACTTGTGTGGCCTCATAAATCAACAAACGCCTTCAAAGACTAGGCTATTATGTACTTTTGCAGCAACTGCTAAAGTTAAGGGAGGTCAAGGGTCACCACGTGGGGGATCCCGACAGTGGTTACCAGTTGAAAAATTATAGAGATTTTTCATGTTGCAAGTTTTTGGGTCAGTCAGTCAACTCTGGTACCGGTCAGTTTTGTTGAAGGCTAGGCGTGAATAGGGCAGACAAACCTAAATACGTGGCGAAGTAGACAACGTACCACCAAACAATCACCAAACAAGTACGTCTTGTGAGTAGAGGATTTCTTACGGTTTGAGATTGCCCTAGTGATGAAGTGCTTATTCTTATTCACAGAATATAAAACGCGGCACGTTACGTTTTGAATTGCAGGCACTCCGTTAAAGTACATCGCTTGAGATATCTTATGAACTTTTGGCTGACAACGTTGCTCATTCGGTACCAGCATCACGTAATCGATTGCTTCGATTATTGGCCTTATAGGTATACATACATCCAATTGGATGCTTATCAATGCACGCACAAACAACGCACAACTACGCTGCTACACAGCAGAACTGAACAAGTTACAGCATCTGTTACAGAGAGACCTGAGTTTGCTCTTTGTAACAGACGCTACCCTACCACATATCTAGTATACGCGACGGCTATCAACATGGTTCAATATATTATCTCACAAATCCAAGCTTTAAAATTAACCTAAATTGAAATAGTCGAAGAGTAACACAAAACAACTGTAGCAAAGTGAAAACGAAGGACCCTCAGGTCATACAGAGATAACCTAGGTGCTGTCACAAAAAATACTTTACCCGTCGTAAATTTGACAACAATAGTTTTTTGAAAATGTTTTTGAGATATCCAAGTTTTGTAAATGAGGTACTTTTTCTACTTGACATAATTCACAAAATAATGTTCAATTTAAGACTGCAGTTTAGCACCTTATATCCTTGAGTTACGAGACAGGTTAATATATACTTGATCGTTTATTAGGTGCATAAATTGTAAAAAGATTACATGGACAGTAAATTAATAAAAGGGTGATTTAAGGACAGAAATAGCGCATATATCATCACATTACAGGCAAAATCACTTTAAAAACCGTTAGTAACCCTTTATGGTAAGTGACTACATTTAAGGGGGGGGGGGCTACCCAGGTCAAAAATCAAAGTTCTCCGATTTTGCTTATTTTCACATATGTTACTCCCCCAAGGCACCTCTACCTCAGATAGGAACAATTAAGCTTGAAGGTGCACTTTTGGTTCAGTGCGTTTGTCAGTGTATTTACAAAGGCAAAAGTACGCCAAAAAGCCGAAAAGTAGCCCTTATTTGAACAGTTCTAGCACAAACCACACTAAGCCAATCAGGCTGAAACTTGGCATAGTAGTAGTCCACATGTATGTGCAAAATCGTATGATCCGGATTTTTGATATGTATTTTCAAATCCAAAATCGAGGGCGAAATGTGAAAAAATGGCCGTTTTTTGGACCCGCCAAATTTGAGTGATTTTACATTTGACGTCATTGCTCAGGCTATGGGCAAAAATTTACAAAAATGGATCACAGAGGTTGAGATATGACGTTAGGCTATCGAATCATGTAAAAATCAACTTCGTCAGTGTTAACAAAAATTTCGAGTAAAAGGGCGCTTTGCAACCACAAAAAACTTTTTTTTGCGCCTATGATTTACACGTAAAATTGAATTTTTGGGAGCCCCTAGTGAAAAATTGGCAAAAGCATTGGTTCCAGTTTGTTACATCTGCGATGCGCCTTCTATGGGGCTACATTGTGTGCAAATTTAAAGCGAATCGGAGAACCTAAAATTTTCACTTTTTTAGGTAGCCCCCCCCCCCCCTTAAAGTGGTAGTTGCGTTTTGGAGCTTTGTGTGATTTCTATGCAAACCTTGCGCCCACAGAACTTAAATTACGAATGATGCTTGAGCACGAATTTTTGGCACATTAATGTAAAGGTGAAAAACCCCAGGGGCCGTATTCTCAAAATTACCTGCAGGTAAAGTTAGGCTAACTTTACCCACAGGTAAGGTGAAGGTAAAGTAAATTCTGTGGGTAAAGGTAAAGTTAAAAATGAAAACAAGGTTAACGTCGACGGTTGAGGTTAAAAATTTGCACAATACATTAACTTTAGCTGCGAAACAAGATAAAGCACTTTTCAGGACCGAATCTTAAGGGTAACCTTAGCTATCACATTGGCTTTAAGCATTGTTTGAGAATACGACTTTACCTTCACTTTATCTGTGGGTAAAATTAGCCTAACTTTACCTGCAGGTAATTTTGAGAATACGGCCCCAGGCGTGTGCATGTCTCTCACTTTTTCAAAATTTTACCTGTGGACTTTAACAGGATTTTAATTACTGAAAAATACGCTTATGTAGTTTTCGGTGCTTTTGTCTTTAAAAGCTATTTTCTCAGCAAAATGACAAGTAATCAAAAAGTGAGGGAGATGCGTAGGGATTTTGTCGAAAACCTTACCATCTTTCAGCTCCTAGTGTTAATCGTATGATTCAGAAGTGGCGCAAACTTTTAGTAAAAAAACTTGAATTTTGGAAAGGACCTTTTCTTAAATGCATGTCCTGAAAAGTATACGAAAGGTTGACTTTCAGTTTCAAATTCAATACATAGCATACTTTCAGGCACAAAATAGTTCTACTATGTGCAAAACAACGCTCGCGATTTGAAGCTGTAAGCGCTGTGAAAAACACCTACAAACGCAACTACCCCCTTAATCACTGAGTATAATAATTTAAACTTTAATGTATACCGAGATGCATCCATTCACTTTTCAACTTCTTTTAATTAGAGTTCTTAAGCGGAAACTATAGTACATAGGTATAATGTGCAATGTAAAACACTTTGTGCGTTTTAGAAGTTTTCATGAAAAGAGCATGTTCTAAAAAATTGGCCCAGTCTGCAAATCGCCAATTTAGCACAAAATTAAACGCTTTTAAACCCAGTCTTCATGTTTCAAACAAACCAGTTTCGCTAAAAATCCATCTTTTACGAAAACTATTTTTGGGGCTGCGGCTACTTAACAAGCTGACCAATAAAATGGTCGTGTCCGCAAAACCATAAAAAATGTACGACACATTAGATTAGTTATTTTTTATTTTTCTGATACGAACTAAACCACAAGACATAAAAAAATCTGGCACAGTGACACAATACGGTCATTCTTGCTGGTCCTGGTTGCACACAAAACCGACATCATTCTTCATAGACAGGCATTTTTATAATGTCAGAATCAGTCATGTTTTTCTCTTTAAGTGTATGACCAAACCTGAAACAGCAGTAAAATGGCTTTTTAAAACAAATTAGTAAAACTTAATCTTTCGAAGAACGGGCTTTTTCCATCCGCTTAACAGTGATCAGAGGTTTGGTCATGGACTAACTATCACCATCAATAGTTATCCAAAACGTTTTTGTACTGACAAAAAAGTATAGCAGTTGCTGGCAGAGACAGATCAGTTCGCATATGAAATAAACGAATGATCAGCATAATTGACTTCAGACAAGTCCTAACTCAAAGGTGAGCATAAGCGCTGTCTTGAGCTTGCGTTTTCTTTTTCTGCTTTTCTTCGAAATTTTACAAATATGTGCCAAGGTTACATAGGAACAACGGCAAACCACAGCACGCCCATACTGCGTGTCGGTATTAATGACTGAAAGTTTATATTGTTTTAATCGTCTTTCAAAATGTAAACAATGAAGAAATACACAGCACACATTATCTTATGTGCTCTTGATAAAGATGATAGGTATAATTACTTTTTAAAGCCGTCCACAATCTCCTGTAGTTTTGACGGATGACAGGTGATCGCCGTGGCAGACTGAGAAACATCGAACAACGGCAGGACGTGTTTTTGTGCCGCAGATGCTAAGTCTTCTTTGTTCACAGCCCAAATTCGTTCAACAAACTGCCTAAAAATAAATCAGTTTGTCCTTGGACCCGGTATTTGACGGAAACCAGTTCTGCATAAAATAACCTAATAAGCTCTTCTGTGGAGAGAGAAGTGGTCACATTGTGACGCTTGAGTGTCAATATTCCAGAGGAAATATTAAACGTAGCCATTACATGTGGATAAAATTATTTTTATAATCCGAACGTATGCACACATTAGCTCAAAGTGTCAAGTCAAACAGCAGCGACACGATGATAGATTTCGCAGTACAGAAGGGACACGTCACACGGATTACTTGTTTGGTTTGAGTTCGCAAAAAACAAATTTGACCCTCAACTCCGAACAATCCACAAATTCCTTACTTAGTATAACCCGAAGGCAGGCCTCTGAAGTAACCAAGAAAGTCTTGCGTTGAGGCTGAATTGACGGTGTCCTCTGACGATACAGTTTCATAAACCAGGGATCGTTTTGCGGCCTCGAATTCAGCATCTTCTAATTCGGCCATGTCATTACCCGCAGCAAAATATCGTTCCTGTAAATAAAAAAGTTAGATAAATTAAAAAATAAGCAATTTATGCATAGTAAAATAAAATCAACTTGCTATTTTTGAGGCTTCGCACGCTCTCAGCTTGTATGTTATGCGTATATTAAGCATTTCGTTAAAAAAATCTTATGGAATTTAACTTATGTACCTCAGCTAGTCACTACACCACATTACCACAACACTGAAAAAATTAAAATAATGCTACAAATAAGTGTTACACCTTACACCATCAATATATCACCATATAAGGCACTCTAAGTTACCTTCAGAACACTAAATAATCTTTGCGTAGAAAGTTGCGCAACAGCGATCTCCACCACCCATAATTTTCAAATCAGCTGAACCGTTGAAGTGAAAAACGAGTAAAAAATGTGAGTGTAATAGAAAAATATAAAGAATTCTCATCAAAATGTCTGTTTCCTTTCAAGGCGAATATTGCGATCCATGTTCAAATTTCGTAATGCTAATTACATTACGTGTTAGATTACAAATACATTTTTATGTGTATTTCTATGTAAAATTAACCAGGAACTTTTTTTGAGACGCTACCACCCATTTAAAAAATAATTATTAAGCTAATGGCTATATTGTACACTGTAGTATATGTACATGAGAACCGCATGCAGAATTAACAAGCAAGCATAAAAATTCTTACGAAAAATAACATTGACCTAGTGAGAAAAATTTCGAGGAATGACTGACTTTCCTCAAAATAATACCAGAATCTTTAGTTTTAAAAGAAAGCACACACAACCGTAAAAAAATTTCTTCAATGAGAAATATGCAAAGTCATGAAGTGAGTGATCGGAAGATCTTTTGTACCTGTTGTAAGACAGTTGTGACGGTCGCACATTCTCAGGTATTTGCCCTTAAATCTGGTTTCAGGCTTAGGCTTAGGTTTAGGGCTTAGGCTCAGGGCTTAGGGTTTAGGCAACTTCTTTTTCTTTTCTGATCTCCCATTTGAAGACACCCGAAATGTGTTAGTATTTTTGCAACACTACCGACAAAACTAAAATTTGAGCACAAATAATTTGGTTTGACGCGTCAGCCTCCAGAAGCTACAGAAAAATAAAGACGTAAAGCAAATTTTATACAGTGCAAACGACAGAAGTTAAAATTGAAAAATAAGAGTCCATTTGGGATTAGGAAGGCAGGCTCTGGCAAATATTGATAAAAATCAAATTCTGGATAAAAAAATTAGTCAAAAATGTGTGTGAATTTCAGCCGCAAAAATTTCAGATGGAAGTTTTCCCCCACGGCCTTTAGCTATTGCCCCTAGAAGCAAAAATTATTAATACAACTTATTAACATTTAACTTGCAAGCAAAATAAAAAAGTAAAAATCATACCACAATTCGTTTAAAACCAGAATACGCAGCGGTAGCGTTAGTAGTTCGATATAAAATCAATTTAACAAATCCTTTATCCGGATTCGGCGATATGTAAGCTCCATAAGCCAGGCCTTTTCCACGGATTTCGCGCATAACTGGTCCCTTGAAAGGTTAATAATATACTGCTATATTTTTTCAATAAATAGACTCGGCTTTACCCTTTATAACAAAAGCAAGACAATTTTTTGCTAGAAGACGAGCGAAGAGCAGCAAGAGCAAAGCCAGCCTGTTTCGACGCTCTGACACAGCTGATTAAAAATTAAAATCGACCAAAAGCCCGACTCATATTTTCTGACACACAATTATTTAGTTAAATTAATGTAAAAGTAAAGGTTAATTAGTGTAAATGCAATCATTAGCTCAAACTGTGGTTAAGTTGTGTATATTTCATATCACTGCTTGTATCCGTTAGTTTTAGTTCTCCTGATGATACAGAGTGCACTAGCGACGAATCGTGCGGGGAAAGCCACAGCGGATGATCATCATTCAGCTGTAGAGCCGTAAGTCGAAGTAAGTCGATACTGTTTTGTATCCATAGCCAGAAAACACGATTGATCTGTTACGCATTTAACCTGTAAAACGGTAGGTAAATCAGCCCA
>JASANF010002809.1:0-13801 GCA_030248245.1 Trissonchulus sp. WLG1_4 | reverse complement strand
CACGGATAAATTATCAGTTATTAGTGATCAGTTGTAATTCGTTGCAAAAAATTTACTGGTGACTTCTAATTGGTGATCAGTTAGTTATCAGTCGAATGTAATTTGCATTGGAATTTTATAGTAAAGTACTGATAAACTTTGCTAAGTGATAAAAATTACAATTTTATGTAACTTGCGTTCGTTCGTGTTTATATTATGATTATTTTATTATTTTATTTATTTGAGTGCTTTATTGTTTGTGTTTTGTTTTAGTTTGCAGCCAATGCGTTGCGAGAAGAGATGATTCAAGCGAGGAAAATGATGGGATCCGCCATGCCTCAGCGAATGCTCATGGAACTTCATTGCGCGGCCAATGTAGGGTCAACAACTAAGGGCCCAGATTTAACGGATTAGATTTAAAACTTTGACTAAGTCTGCATTCGATTAGCAGAGTAGTGTGAAACTCGGTCTGGTTCAGCTATCAGGATAATGTAGACGCCAAGGCCAAATGCTACAAAAAATTGCATTGCAAAGAAAGCGTGCTGCTATATTATGTGGCAGTCTTATTAATAAGAAAGTTACATCTGATCCGCTGAATTTAGTTTTGGATAATTATAACATATGCATACATGTGAAAGAGGCGGGTAGTCATGGCATTTTTGAGACCCATATATGCCTACTCTATTCGCAATTTTTATAATATGAAATATACGTATATAATACTTGTGTAAATGTAAATCGGTCCAAAAGTAGTCATTTTGGTGACCCTGCTATCATTTCGGCGTCCACTAATTCTGCAGAATTTTGACGCATAGTCAACTTCAAGCATCTTTTAGTCTCGCTTTGTAAGTATATAAATCTGGAACTTATTGAGTATTTCATACTTTATTTGACGTTCCAAATGAATATATATGCATAAAAATAAATGTTTTTGTTTTGTTTTGTTTTTTAGGTGGGCCGTCAGAACGCTCTGCCCAGCAGTCGCTTGATGATGGACACCCTGCTGGGAACGGACACAGATGTCTCCACTGCATACTTACGGCGTACGTTTTTTTGGCATTTTTTCGATTTTGAAAGGGGGGGGATGGTACCATAAATGGGCGCGAGGGGGTTCACATTTAGCATCCCTCCCACCCAAGATGGCAACGGCAACCTCACCCCCTCTAGACAGGTGCTTCACCGCAGGGTTTTTTTCGTCAAAAATGGCGTCATTTGCAGAAATGAAACTTAAAAATGACGTTCAGAAAATAAATATGACGAAGCTTTGACGAAAGGTTTTGGGCAAATATTGACGCAGATTTGTCCAAATTTGGCCTAAAAATTGAAAAAATCGCCAACTTTTTTTTGGGGGCTTTCGCCCCGAGACTCTTGCGACTGTGGTTTACTCCTATTTTGTTATTACCTTTCATCAAAGGTACTGCATGTGTACACGACTACATTTACATGCCTATCTAGTGCCCTATCTGATGTGACGTTATGCTTCTGAGTTCTGACGTGATTTGATTTTAATTGCTCGGCTCAAAAAATTTTCTGATACGTCTTCACTTGACCAAGAGGGCCAAAAAAAGTGAAAAAAATCTCCAATTTTTTGTTTTTGAGGGTCGTCGTTTTTAGATTCCTGCATCATTGTGGCTTACTGTTCTTGGTATTCTGAGCTAAACCTCAAACTTAGGCCGGGTTCACACTGGCACTTGCACAAGCACAGCCGGTTCACACTGCAAAAAACTAAGCACAAGCACAACGCTTGTTCCAAAATTTTATCTTTTGCACAAGCACAGCCAATCAGCGTAGAGATTTTGCAGCATTCAGTTTGGGTGTTAAGCATAAATGGCGCAAAATTAAACGGAAAGGAATGGTTTTAGGGGGGAACCCTTGTCTATATGGATCATATATTAATTGAAGAATGTATTGGGTTTATTTTCTTTTTCTTCCTTTTAATTTTAGTTTCGTTTAATCTTTAAACTCGAATTTAAACCCGGCCTTAAGCTCTGATGTTTTCGGTCGGCCAAAATTATTATAATGTTTGGACAATATGCACTGTATCTGCAAATTTTCATGTTAAATTGCAAAAAAGTGCATTTTAAAATTATTACAAAAATTACGAATTTCATCTCCTAAATTTTTTGACTTAATTTAAATTAACCGAAATCTTGTGCACACAAATGTACAAGGGGCGTCTGAGGCGCAAGCTCCGCCCCCAGATTTGAGATTATGGAAGAAGCAAACGCTCTTCAAAGTTGAAAAAAGGTACCCGAAAACTCAAAATTTGCCCCAGATTGCCTTAAAAATGAGCAAAAAGCTAAAAAATTGCAAAATATATCAAAATTTCCCCAAAAATCCAATGTTTAGGCAAAAGTTGGATATTTTGTGGTTGTTCTGCGATTAAGTCCCCAAGATGTCGGGACAAGGCCACTAAAATTTCGAAAAATCCGGGACATGCCCCCCCCCCCGGACTGAGACCCCATGTACATAATACAAGCATACATGTAACAGCACTAAAACTTTAAGCCCCTCCAATCGATCTACTATATCTTGACCCCACTCTCGAAAAAAAATCTAAATCATGTATACTTTTTTGGGCCAAAAAACACCGATTTCAACCAGTTTTGACCAAAATTTGAATAAAATTCTTATTATATTTCATAAAAATGCCAATTTTTTAAATTTTGGCTGAAAATTTTTCCTCGGTTACACCAATGTAAGATAACGCTAACTAGCAATATTGCTGCAGCACAACGGTACTGTAAAGCAATAATGTATTTTTGACGAACGAAAAATAAAAATGACGACAGAAGTTTAACAAGAAGAAGAAGATGAAATCCGATTTTGAAAAAAAAACACTGCGTTCACCCCCACTCAGAATAGTTCACGACTGCATAATCGGTGATCGGTGGCTCACAAAGCGGAAAATTTGCTCCGCGCCTTTCACCCTGAATTTGCTGTATACTTGCCCACGTATGAATGGTATCTATGAATTCCACCCTAGTTGGCTTTTTAACGCCTGGGTTTTGCATAGTAAACATAATTCCATGACTGAACAGCCACCTCAGAAATAAGTATTATTTATTAGTTAGTTATTAAACTAGTTATTAAATTAGTATTATCAGTATTAATTAGAGCTGAGGTTCACGTAGTAGTGTGTATAGAACTGCAAATCACCATCGTTTTCACGTGTGACGATGATTACAAAAGTGGCGGGGGGGTGACTAAAAGTGCATGTACTTTTTGTTTAATTAGCCCTGGGATACAGTAAACCACGGATGAATATAATGTTTGTCTGGCAGTTTGGATGAAAAGAAACAGTGGTCGAACTGTTGGATTAAATTGGATAAAATGCTGATAGGTTATCACACTGCCGCTAGAAGCACACAGGGGGTGATACCTAGCCTTTCCCAAAGTTTAAGGGTCGATTCATACTTGCAGCCATGTGTCAGTAAAGTTACGAAATAATCACGCCGCTAATTGTTTATGACATAGGCTTTTGGCGTGATTATTTCGTAATTTCGCCGGATGCATAGGCATAGGCTAAAAGTATGAATAATGCTAGTTTTCACTTTTGCGTAGGCCCTTGGGATTTATAAAAAAACTAAGGATTTATAAAAACTAGTTGATTTATAAAAACTAAAGATCTGAAAAACTTGCGGTTTTTTATTGATAAAAAATGAAACATTATTTTTTTCAGCTATTGATCTTGAAGAATATCCACCTGTTGGTCACGAGTTTCCCAAATTGAAATGATAGATTGGACCAATAAAATTATAGCTGTTTATGTCTATTGTATTATTGATATAACTAATGCATAAATAATTGTGAATTGAATGTGTAATATTGTATTTCGTGGCAGTTTAATTAGCCGAATTTGTAGTGTTTGAATACACTTTGCATTAAAAACCAACTTGAAAAATTATTGAAATTACAACAAGTTGTCCATGATATTTTCCACAGAAATTTGGCTTTATTTGAGCAAAAGCTAACACTCTTTTGGTAGCGTTTACTTGGCTACTGCTACTAGTAGTTTAATAATGGTTTAAGTTTGATTAAATTTTTGCACTTGTAGTTTATGCGTGTAATCGAAAGCAGTAAACGATTTCGGTTTCGGTGTTGACTTCTTAATTGTATATTTTGTTTGAATTACAGCTGGATTTTTATTTGTAGAACCTGTAGATTTAGTTGATAGTGAGACACTCTCCTGTCTGCCAGTGATATAGCGTAGACAGATGCATTCTTTAAAATTGAACGAACTTGATTTTGTTCTTACAAAATTATCTGTTTCAAACTCTGGTTTTCGAAAGCTTTCTGATGTCTGCAAACGATTTCAACATTGGCTTAAAAATGGATGTAATTTGAACGTTAGCAAACGTCATGGACCAGGGGGGGGGGGGGGGAGGCGGCCGCCCTCTCCACCGAAATTTCTCTTGACTGAAATTTTACACAAAGGTCCCCCCTTTGGTTTTTATCGCCCGGCCGAAAAAAATTTCCGATACATCTCCAATTGACCGAAGTTATAGTAACTCATAGCTAACTCATTGCCCTTGATATGGCTGCGGCTATAACAAATTAGCAAGCTGAAAAACGCTATTATAAAAAGGTGAAAAATTTCTTTAAACCTCGCCCCCTCCCGAAATCGAAGTCTGGGTTTGCCAGTGTCATGGACGTAACTACGCATGCCTGCAAACTTCAGTGATGTAACACTGAGGATAGTTTTGGTTTTGGTGTTTGCTTGGGTTAGACTGAAATTAAGCCGCCGACTTGGACTAGTATAGTTGGGATGTGTTTACGAAAATTAGACTAGTCCGATTAGAGTCAACGCGTTTCTTATAGCTATGTACACGGGGACTCTGTCTGGGGGGGGGGTTGTCCCGGAATTTTCGAAATTTTAGGGGGGGCTTGTCCCGACGTTTCGGGGGCTTGAACGGACAAAAACGCAAAAATTTTCAATTTTCGCCTAAAAACAGGAAAATTTTGGCAAAAAAATCGCATTTTTTAGCGATTTTTCTTTTTTTGCTCATTTTTAAAGCATTTTACAGCGATCTGGGGCTATTTTTGAGTTTTCAGGTACCTATTTTCAGCAGCCAAGGAGGGGGGCTTGTCCCGACGGGTGAAATCTAAGGGGGGGCTTGTCCCGAAACTTCAAATCTGGGAAGGGGCTTGCCCCCTCCCCAGACCCCCCCATGTACATCTGTGTGTATGCTATGGACATGGAATTTTGGATAGCAGCATTTGAATTTCAGCCATTGTTGCTGCAGATTTTACGCGGCGGCTGATCTGACATAATTTAGGCACAACTTTACCTACCCTAGTTTACCTTTCACTGTAAACCACTGAAAACTACTGACCCGGTTTCATCTCTGATGGTAGAAGCTACAAGATGTGATTGAAAGTTTTCGCCTAGGCGTAAATTATGTCGATGATTTGCTGTTTGGGGGGGGGGTGTGGTAGGCTTGACACGAAACTTGAAAAGCGATCGGTGTTTTTGAAGAAAATGCCACAAAAAAGTCAGTTTTACACCGGATTGCACCAACAAAGAATAGCTCAAGAATAGGAATAGCTCGAGAATAGCTCGGGAATAAAATAAATTTTCATTGCACCAATATTTAAGCTCGAGAAGAGTTATTCTCGAAGTTGGAGAATTGCTCAATAGGTGAAGAATAGCTCAGGAATAGCTGAAGAATAACGAACATTATTGCACCAACCAAAAATATAGAATAGCTTATTCTCCAGCCATTCTTT
This sequence comes from Trissonchulus sp. WLG1_4, assembly GCA_030248245.1. NCBI lineage: Eukaryota > Metazoa > Nematoda > Enoplea > Enoplida > Ironidae > Trissonchulus > Trissonchulus sp. WLG1_4. Next base: position 8,092 of record JASANF010002809.1, on the reverse strand, counting down.
TGCAATGTGCAAGTTATTCCTGATCTAGACAAGGAATAGCTAAAGAATAAGCTAATAACTTTTAGAAAAAATAACCAATTCCCAAAATTTTTTTCTTATTCATGTTTATTAGGCTTATATAATGTTTATTTAACGTAAAAGTAACAAAACAAAGAAGTTTGAAATTGCACGAATTAAGGTTTCGTTCGCCATCCGGTTACTGACTTGGCTCAAGTCGACGTATTTTCGGTGAGCGGACGAGAAACAAATCTGCTCTCATAACAAATTTGTAGGCGGGGCTTATGTAGGCTTATTCTCGAGCTTAATTGGCTGTCTGCTAGGCTGGGATTGGACAACAATGATGCAACTACATGTTTATTGGCCAGCTGGAGAATAAGTTATTCTCCAGCTATTCTCGAGAATAGTTATTCTCGAGCTATTCTCTTATGGTGCAGGGGAAAAGTTGGAGAATAAAACCTCGAGAATAACTATTCTGGAATAGCTCGAGAATAAGTTGGTGCAATTGGCCGTTAGTTCGGGAGGGGTGGGGTGTAATATGTGGGTTCATTAGTTGTTAGGTGTAGCTGGAAGAGTGACACAAAGACGAAACCTGTCAGAGGAATGTTTCCTTGTTTTGTTTTAGCTGTTGAACTGAATGAAATCGGTGGAACAGGATTTTCTTTGCAAGTAAATATATCTTGTTTTGATGTATTGAAATAAAATATAGTTTGTTTGTAATGTTTGTTTGCTTATTCCCCATTTTACCCTTGTGGTTTTATTGTACTTGTAGTTGAAAGTTTGTTGCTTATTTATCCCCTTTGCTACGTTTATTTTTAGAACTAACCGATGTTAGTATGGTTAGCAGTTAGCACCTTTCTTTCAGTCCGCACCCTTAGGTCCATAGTACGGCATCAAACGTCGGACACTAACTCGTTCTGGTTTTGCGCCAGGAACCCCATGCTTTATGATTTCATATAAGTTATCCGATATTTTAGCTATAATTTGGTGGGGGCCGTCCCATAGCTCAGTAAATTTTTGCTTTTGCCCCGGAGCAACCGGTGTGATATTTTTCAAGACAAAAGATCGGACTGAGTAGTGCGTGTATCTGGCACGTTGGTCGTAGCGAGAGTTATACTGCTGTTGTTGTGCCCGATGGTGGTTGCGTACTGAGCTTTGCAATTTGCGATGTCTTACTGGAAAATAGCTCGGATAACATGGACATGGAGATTGCGATTTGAATGGAACGTGCTCCGGTACTAGCCGGTTTCGACCATATACTGTGTGAAATGGCATTGTTTCATGTCTATAATATTTAGTGCGTTGGACATTGCGTGGGTTATTCGGCGCTGGTTTGATGGTGTTGGTTTCATTTGCCATCATTACGTACTCCTGAGACACCTGCTGCTCAAGTTCACTGCTCGACCCCTCCTCTAATTCTGCATCGTTCTGATTGCCCGATGTAAAATGTTCAGCTACCTTTTGCGCCTCACGGATCCACTCAGGGATGACTAGGTTTACTTGCTCTTGTTTGGGCTGTGTGATGTTTTGTTCTGGTCCCGCTTGACGTTCACCAACATACCCTTGTGGCCATGCCGGGACAGCATACATCATGCCGTGTGGAGGGTACATATATTGAGGAGAAAAGGGAACAGGATGCGCCGGAGTAGAAATAGGCGTATTTTGAGGGGCATGCGGAATGGGACTTCCCAAATCTTGATGATAGTTTATTTGACCCCGTGACATATTGCTAACGTTGTTGAAGTTGTTTGTTCGGTCAAACATATTTGGACGGCGGAATCGCGACCCATACGGGTGGTGCGTCTGTTGGTTGATGTTATATTGGTAATTGTTGGATTCCCCTAGATTGTTATGAGGAAAACGTCGGGCATCAGGACTAAGCTGCCGTCCCGTTGGTTTTTGGGGAAATCGGCAATGCTTACTGACATGCCCTAGACGGTTGCAGTTATAACATTTCGGTGGGGGCTCCCAATCCTGATACCCGCCGCTATGTCCTTCAATTTCTGGTTGACCAAACTGCACCGGTGACCGGTTTCCAAAATTTTGCGCACAGAAAAACCCAGGGTCTTCAGAGTGACGATCATGTTGTTCGTTGAATTTATGCAACTCCAGTCTTAGCTCTTTTATTGCCTCCCACAATTTTGACGCTTCAGATATTTCTGGTTCTTCGGGAGCGAACACTGGTTGGGCTAAGCTCGGTTTTTCAGACCTACCCCTTGGTTTTGAGGATGCTCCGGCATCGCGCCTGTTTCTGTCGTTTTGATCCAAATTTTTGATGTTGACCGCGTGAACCCACTCATTACCCATACTCCCTATAGGGAAAATTAAATCAAGCAAGTTGACCACCTTGGCCAAGGAAGGGGGACCATCACAGAAAATTGGTGCGAGCGCTTTTTGCACATCTGGAGTAACCCCATTGAAAATTTGCTGCGCTACATTAGCGTCCCGTTCCTCCCCACCTAGCCAGATTTCCTGGGCTAGCGTTTGCAATTCCCGTAGATAGTCTCTGACCGTCTCGCCGGCTTGTTGCTTTCGGTCGAGGAACTTGCGATAATAATCACTTTTGGTCATTTTTCTGGCCCCGAAAACAGGTGTCAAATGTTCGACCAGGCTGTTGAAACTTTGGGTGGTTTCCTGAGGGAGCTTGGATGCATACAGGCCTACCCGTCCCCCTAGTTTGAAACAGAGGATTCGTCCCCAATCGTTTTCTGGGACCATTGCCATTTTTAGGCGCATGGTAAGGCTCTGTAGCCATTCTTGAAACGTCATTTTGATTGAATCATAGTCAAAAACTGGCAGATCTGCCACAAACTTGAGCATATTTTGGAGCTTTTGGGGGTCGTAGGCCGGGGGTAGGGGCTGCGTGAGAGTCGTTTTCCCACCAAAACTACTAGGGTTAGTATACCCCGGTGCCGGTCCAAAATTTGCCACTTGTGCATTTGGAAAACACTGCCCCGTTTGTGTTTGCGTGTCCCCATAGATATTCGTATAGTCTGAATGCTGAACAATTTGAGGGCCCCCTTGTGTTTCCCAAAATCTAGGGGTGGACGATGGTAATTGTCTCGGTGGTGCGAATGTAACCCCTGGGCCCATAGATTGATTGAATTGCCGACCATATGAAACGGTTTCCTTAGGCTCTATGATTCCCGTAGTTGTACAAAAGACTACTGATGGTCCGGTTTCAGTTGGACATTGATTTTCCTGGGTATATATATATGTCGGCTGCGTGCAATATTCGTATTGTTTTGTCAGCATTTGGGGGGGACAAAAATCGGGATATTTTGGGATTGTGGCTGGGAGGTTTGCTCTTTAACTATTCGGTGGTTTTAACCCATTTGATGCAAGTGCATCAAATCCATTCCCTACTGTTGGGATCCCGTGTGCTCCCCGGACGTCATACAACTGGGTCTCTTCTAGATTTCCCTGATTTTGATTGTCACCCTTTTTAACCCCTAGTTCGTTATTTTCTCTGTGTTGGTTTTTGTTTGGTATTCCCCTAGGCACTTGGAGACCAGTACCCAATGGTTGGTCGTACCCTTCCATCATTATTTCAGTTTGGGGGGATGTTTGGCCGTTATTTTGAAACGCACCTTGCACCAAAGGTGTCCGAAGAATTTCCAAATTCGGGTCCGATCGAAGGGGGGTGCGGGCTACTGTCTGATCAATTTGTGAGGAAACCCCAATTTGTTGCAACTGTCTCTCTAGATCCCGAGTCCGACCCGTCCCCAATTTCTGCCTATCTAGTCGATTGCGCACCCAGCGCTCGTGTCTGGCTCGGGTTAGGGGCCCGTCCTCATATTCTAGATCTATTGGGGTGCCCACGTACTGCTGGTTCGACAATATGGGGTCAGGTTGTCTACCCACTGCCCCTGGGGGTGTCACTGGATTGGTCCCACTAGGCACCGTTAGTGCAAGGGTGTTCGTTGATGAGGGGGGAAGTAAATTTTGGTTGGAAACCATTGACTGGTTCGCTTGGGGCGGCGTTCTGTGCATCATCTTCACTCAAAAATAGAGAAAAATTGAAAACTGACAAATTGAGCAAATTTTGGGTCAGGGATTAAGACCTGATACTCAGCGAATATAGATGGTAGCTTCTTGCAACTTTTTGTGCAGTACCTTTGAGCTATTAGGTCACTTTTAGTATCTGGCTGCAAACGTAGTATCGATTATTTTTATCGATATATCGATTTTCAAGTTTCCACTAAAATGACCAAAATTTTGCTTCAAAATGGTATATAATTCGATTTTTCAGCGAATCAGTTGCAGATAGCGTTCCGAATTTGTGCTAGAAATGTTCGCCGTAGTCGATTTGACTATATTTCAATGCTTTCTGACAAAAATTTTGAAGCTGGAGAATTTTCGTATCTTAAAATTTCAAATTTGACGTTTCAACAGAACTTTGAGAACCGATATCAACTAAATTTTTAGCCCACAAGCAAAACCAGGCGGTTCCCCACAGGAACCAAAAAAAAAACAAAAGAAAAATGTATACACAGGTCGGGTGGCCGCCTTGGCCCTCCCCGTAATCTACCGAACTCAGAAAAATAGGGGGAAATGGGCGCTAGACAGTATATACTCCTTCCGTACTGAAAAATTTTCTAAGTCTGTGGCGAAAAAATTTTTGGGCAGCACTTCCCCTTAGAAAATTGCACTATGGGGTGCTGCACCGCGTCTAAAAATGGAAGAAAATACAAAAATTTACACAAAAATGTGAAAAATGGGCAAAAATATGAAAAATTTGGAAAATTTGAAAAATTCGAAATTCGTCAAAATTTTGGTATCAGTAGTTAGATTAGGTCGTTTGGAGTATATACTGTTACTCCCAGCAAAAATAAGCAAGTATTTTCACCCGGGAAAGGTGAAAATCCGAAAATCCCGTATATAGAGGGGGGGTGGGGGTATCTAGACCGGTTTTGCTGTGAAAACCCGGTTTTTCGTGCCGAATTCCTGGATCAGTAGTTGACCCAGACCCGTGCGCAACTTTCTGGAGCGGTTTCCCGAAAAAATTTGAAGTTTCGAGAGAGTCTCAGGTCAATATGTATATATGTATATAATGTATACCCCAAAAATGTTCGGTTTCGGAAAAAATTTTCGAAATAATTGGAATTTCCGTGAAAATAGGTTCGTCAGGGGGGTAATTTGGGGTGCTGAACTTGAATCCGGGGTTATTTTTAACCTAGGATGAACGTGGAGGACAGTAGGGGACGATTTGTATCAAAAATGGGGTAAATTCCACTCCAAAATGTGGAAACTTTAGTTTGACCCGAATTTCGTCAATTTTGCGATTCGAGGGTCGAGGTTTTGTTCACACCTTCCCCAGGTGGTCTACTTACTAGTGTAATAACGAAAAACCGGGGGAGATTGCGTTAAAGGGTCGAAAACCACCCCTTCAAAAAATCATTATATACGTCAGAATCCCCTTGAAAAATCCTGTTTGAGAAAAATTTTTCGAAAAAAAGATAATTTCGTTGCAAACTGGTTGCTCAAGGGGGTAATTTGGTGCGCTGGACTTAAATCCGGCGTTAGTTTTCGCCTAGGATGGACGTGGGGGGCAGGAGGGGGCTTAATGTGTCAAAAATGGGGCAAAAATGACCCCAAAATGCAGAAATCCTAGTTTGGCCCGAATTTGGCGAATTTTTGGATTCGAGGGCCGGGACTTCGGTCAGAGGTTCTCTGGGGGGTCCCCGTACTTGGGTTATATCGAAACTTTGGGGGGGATAGGGCTAAAGGGTCGAAAACGGCCCCCTCAAAAATTCCAAAAATTTGCTATTTTTCCGGGTTTTTAGCCGGAAAAAATTTCAAAGCGCCGTTTTCCACAACTGGCGCGCTCAGAAAAGTTGCGGGGAGACTGTCCGCAACTTTTGAAATAAAAATTAGAAACAGGGGGGGCCGTTGGAAAAAATTATATACCTAAAAATTTGAAAAAATGATGATTTTCGCGATTTTTCGCGAAAATGGCTGAAAAATGGAAAATCCTTGGAATTTTTACCTGAAACTTTCAGGGAAGTTGAAGAGGGTCAATATGCCGGTTATGTTAACTGGAAAAGGCCTGGGGATTCACCCAAGCTGAGAAATTAAAAAAAATAAAAATTACAAAAATTTGCTATTTTTGGGGTCTAATTTGGCCAAAATTTTTGAAATTGCCAGAATTTCTGGCTGAAACTTTCCAAAAAGTTGCGAGTAGAGGTGCTGATGAGGGGGGTAATACAAAAAATCCGAAAGAAAAGCAAAAAATATGAAAAATTTACGAAAAATCCGAAAAAATGGTCATTTTGGGAAAAATTGAAAAATTTATAAAATTTTTCAGGAAAAACTCAACCGTTTTTCCTGGGACTTTCTGGAGAGCTGGGGAGGGGTCAGGCAGTGATTTTACTGCCGTTTATCCTGAGAAAATTGAGCGGAAAATGCCTAAGCCTGACTGATTTTTGTGAGACACTCGGAGCGAGCGTCTCAGGCTTAGGGTGTTCGGATTTATTTCAGGAAAAAATTTTGGGGGCGATTCGGGACGGGAATATATTTTTCCCGGGGGTTTTAGGGGTCGGGGAATTCAAATCTGGGGTCTGTTTTTACCCCCGAAGGCCCAAAAAATTTTTACGGGCACTTTCAGAAAGGCCCAAAAAATTCAAAAATCCAGGCTTAGGAAAAATGCCTGGAAAAATTCAATTTTGAGAATTTTGGGGGGGGAGTATTTTTCCTGGGGTGAAAACGTGACGGGGAATCCAAAAAAATAGGTCTCGGAGCGGAAAAATGCGCTCCGGAAAAACTACGGCTCAAAATTCACAAAATTTAAGGGGGGGGGGATTTTCGGATTTTCGGAAAAAATCATTTTAATGAAAATTTTGGGTGGGGACCTATTTCTGGGTATTCTCTAGTGGACTATCTTTTTAGTAGAGGCCCTTTTGGCCTTTCCCGGGCCTTTTCCGACCTATCTACCTAGATTTTTGCCAGGCTCAGATCCTGGCAAAAATCGCTGCGCGGCACTAAGCCGGACCACTCAAATATCTTTTCTCAAAATTTCCACTAAAAACAGGCAGGGGGACGACCAAATTATGCCCAAAATTCTGTATAACCGGTATATAGCCGGAACATCATAAGTTTCGGGGGGGGGGGGAAGCAAAAATTTTGAGTCAAATTTTGGCTAGGCTTAGGCGTGGTTCCGCCAAACTTCCTGCGTGAAAAAGTCCTGTCACGGTCGCCAGATGTTAAACCCTGAACTGGGGGACTAATGGAGGCTCTTAGAAAATGCGCAGAGCGCTAGCAGAGGTTTTGACCGTCGCCTACGTCTCCCAATTCAGCGAATAACGCCTAGCTTCGAGCTAGGTTTTACGGATCAGTCGCCTGAAAATCACTCAATAGACAGGGCCGTTCCACCACAGGCGGATGGAGAAACCACAAAGCCTACACGGCCTGACTACGGCCGGCACTAACTCACTAGACTACTCTAGGCTAGCCTTACGGCACAACAGCATAAAATTTGGCAATTTACTGACACGGGGCAGACGAAATATTAAAAACAGAACAGTGGGCAGAAATTTAGATACAAAACATGAGGGGGAGAACTCACAAGAGTAATAAAATGCGCCAAGCGCCTCAAAATATTTCCCTACGTTTTACGTGCGAAACATACCCATCCTGAAGAATTTGGCTGTCGGGAGAGAGAAGGGGAAAAACCGACCGTACTCGTCGGACAAGCCTGGGGTCTACACTAAAGGGAGCGAGAGTTAGAACGAAGTAAATTCGGAATTTGTCGGAGTTCGTCCCCTTTACTTTATAGTGACAATTAAAAGAGCCCTACTGTGTATGTGTAATTTTCCAACAATTTGGCAATGTACAGATTTAGAATCTGAAGAGCGAATCTTAGATTTTCAGTAAACATGATGAAAGAACTTTAGCTCTTGGCCTGGCTTGCTGCCACGTGGAACTGTTTCGTCAGCAATTGTAATGCAAAGCCAAGTTCGCACGTGATCTCTACACGAAAGAGAAGCGTTAAAAGAGTGAAATAAACATTGCCAACCTGAGTTTTCGATGCGCGCTTGTTAGTTATGTGAATCTTGAATATAAAGAGACTATTTCTCGTCGTGGAAATGTCAACCTC
>JASANF010002807.1:0-24320 GCA_030248245.1 Trissonchulus sp. WLG1_4 | reverse complement strand
TGCAGCCGTACTTCCGTTTAGCCGACAAATTACGAATTATCACGCCACTAAAAAGGCATAAGATTTGATTGTGGTGTGAATATTTCATGATTTTGCCGGGTTAACGGACATTGCGGCTGTGAGTGTTAATCGATCTTTAATAACTCGTATGATTGACCCTGACGTACCGAGATGAGGTCACCAAATTTGATTAGTTTCTTACATATTATCTCAACTGTGCAGAACAGTTTGTAGCTAATAGCTATTCACGGACATTGATAGTGAAATAGTGATTTGGTGTGTAGGCCGGTTTCTAGCAGTTTTTGGTGTGGAATGCAGAAAGACAGTCTACAGTTACTCTAGTCTGAGGTATGCCATTTCAGTAAGCTACGACATCGTAACGAAAAATTCCGCAGGTATTTTATAGGTTAGAATATATCGGTTTTACAGTGTCCTGAGTATGTAAAATAATCTTTGAAATAATCATCAGATATTACGCAGCTTTTCTAATCTTAATCTATAATTACGGTTGACTTTACTGCAACAGTAAATGCAGAGATTTTGAATTTAGCAGGTGGGCTTAGGTTGACCTCCGCTGACCGTGACGAAATTCAAAATCTGTCTGTTGCACAACCGAAATAGAAAACGGTAAAACCGTCACCTGAATGTATTGTCTTAGCATGTTGACTGTTTGTACAGTAAGAGTAAACTGTAATGGAAGCATGGAAAACAAACAACAGCTAATGCAAAAATCTGCTAATTGATTAAGAAATAGTTGATTTTGTACTAACAAACGGATTCTTCCCTTTTCGCTCCGTTCTACCGTTTGCGGATCAGAGAAGTTACATATAAGGTACTACTGTACTCTTGTCTCTTGGTACTTCATAGTAGCAAAAGTAACGTAACAGGGAAGCGTGTGACATTCCTTCCTATTCTAGCCAATCGGACGAAATAGCCCTTTTTGTTTGAGGTCGGGTACAACTCCCAGGTCCCCGCCCCCTTGAAATCAAGACGTTAAAACGGCTATTTCGGCTGGAGCATGCTGCCGGCCGATTAGCCAGAATAAAGAAAGTCACACTTTTCCCTACCCTATGTGCATACCTACTTTAACTCGGAGCTCAACGTTGAACACAACAGTCGATTATGCATACAAAATTGTGGCAGATTGATGAAAGACGCACTGCTTTACTGTGTGCTGTCTCTAAAACATCTTATGTATCTGTCTGTCTGTACCAATCTGTAGAACTGCATAAATGGACAAAATGGACTATTACCAAGAGTACATACTTAGTTAAAAAAAATTGCTTTACCTAAATTTATTGCATAAAGCTGAACAATTCACTATCGTAAACTGCACATATCTGTGAAATAAATACCTTACGCTACCTTAACCTGAACCTCTTTATCCCATTGTCTTCAATTAACCAATCACCGTTAAGATTGCCACAGATGTCATCAGTTGAGCGAAATTAAGAATCTCAAGAGACCTGTGGTCAGTTTTGGGTCATATGTCCACGGCGGGTGGCGCGGCCTGAAGAGGGTAAATGACCCAAAACTGTACCGTCTGTGTACGGTTTTAATTTTACACTAATTTTCTTAGTATAGTCATTTTAATTTCCAAGGTTTCCGGCTACTAATTAGGCAGAGAAAATGCTAAGACGAGAAAATAGGGGCAAAGACAAGATTTGCTAGGGTGATTGACTGAGATTTGAAAATTTCTTGGTATTCATAAATGTTTTTATGGATTTTATTTTAGATTTTTTCTATAACATGCTTAGATAAATTATATATTTTTACAATTTGTGATTTTTTCAGTTTTTTGCAGGTTGACTTGATTTACAATTAAAATATTTCGCAGTAGAACATAAATAGTGTTGAGTTTTTACTAATTTGGTATCATTGTGGATCCAAATAACACTGTTGCTATGTCTTATAACAATTTTTCGCGATTTAAGTCTGCTTAGATTCAAATTCAAGTATAGTAATTGAGAATTTTTGAGTTATCAGTTTCTTCATAGTTCATGGATAATATTCGTAATGTTATTTCATGATGTCGTTCTATATAGGAATTTTTACAGTTATTTGCACTCGCGGCATTTTGTCTAAAATAGAATGATATAATACACTAATACAGCTAAAAACTTTTTCAAAGTTTTGCTTTTAGAAGAAATTTCCTAAATGGCGTATTTTAAATCTGTAACGCTTTGCACTAGATGCCGTTATTATAATTCAGTCAACATGATTGGCTGAAATTAACTGTCACGTGTTTCAGATTAAGTCCACAACAATTCGCGCGGTTTCTTTTGTTGTCCATCCAGCTTCCGTTAAATAATCTAATGGTGTTTCTGTCTTGGGCTTGCAGAGTCTTGTACAACCGTTTTTTACGACTTTTACTTGTTGTTGTTACTGTGTGTTTTCAGATTTTTTTGGTGTTGCAGACCTATTATTTATTTTTTATTATTCCGATTTTATTAATTAATATAATGATCTTCATTTTTATCGTTGTTGAATTGATTTTTGGCTTTATTCAGGTGAGTATTTATTTTTGTTTCTATTGGCTGCAAAGTTGCTATTGGAATCAAAAGTTCAATACTACTATAATTAATAGACTCATAATCTTTGTTCAGTTAATTAAGTAATTAAGTATATATATAATTAAGACAAGACAATTTACAAAGGTTCCTTAAAAATAATGGCAACGCACAAAAATTGTGGGAACCAAGGCCTATTCCTGTGAAAGAAACTAAAAACTTGATCGTGAAAGAGACGGTTGTGACTTGATCCAACATATACTTGCTTTATCCCAGACTATTACATAATTAAAGTCTATTCGTTTGGTTATTTTTGTCACTTTCACAGCCATGAAAAATTTTGGAAGGTTTCAAACTTTTGGAAAACAAACGTAAACTCGTCCAAATCCGTGTCGATCCGTTCTGCATTCCACTCGGGTCTACTACCAAAATAGGGGCAGTGTTCCCGCCATTTGGCCTGAGAGGCTTCCCAAGTTTATACCCCCTACATCGTTTCATGTGTCATGATATTTGCTGAATCCTGAGGCAAAGCAGGTGTCTTGATTTTCGCCGAACGCGATTTTCTGATATATACTCGCTGCATATATTCTTGGTGTGTAAAATTTGTTCTTTTCATAATGAAATCATATATTTTTGTTGGTATCAGGGCTCAGCCTTTTTTGCTCAGACCTTACATACAGACAAAAGTATTGTAGATGCTTGTGTTCAACGAGTTCAGCGGAGTTCATTTTTTTTCAGCCAACGAATTGCAGTGGCGTGCTTCGATTTGCTTTCGTACAATTCACCAACGAAGCTGGACTCTTGGCCAATGGTTCCTGCTGCGACCCCCAGAACTGTACCCCTGATGGCTGCCGAACTGTACTGCGCATTTGCGTGAAACCTTATGACATGGTCAATTCTACGGATCAGATTTGCCCGTATGGACGGATCAGCTATTACCATTTCGATGATATCACCTTACCCGGGGGCATCGGAAATCAGGATATTCGATTCACATGGAATTGGGTGGTATGTATATTGTATAGCCAATCGGGAAAAAAACCCACCCCGTTTGTTGGGAAAAAAACCCACACCAGTTTCTGAGCTTAGGGTGGTTCAATTGGTACCAATTTTTGTGTGCAATAAAACACCCTCTAAACAACTCCATACACGAGTTTAGAACTGATTCTGATCATGTTTACAATTTTTATGAGGAATCGAAATTTTGACTGTTTTCACCTACATACGAAGCTTGAAAAATTTGGCCAACTTTGAACCATCGGTACTCCTCATCTAAACAAAGTTATCCCAATCTGTTCAAATCCCACGGAGGCCACCTATAGGGCTACAAATTAAGCAAAAATGTTGAGTCCCACACTGAACCACAGCTGAGCCACAGTGGCTCAACTTCATGGGAAAAAAACCCACGTCGGGGAAAAAACCCAATTTTTCAAGTTGTGTAATTCGATGAATAAACGTGATAGAAACACAAAACCGGTCTTGTTGGGTGCCCATATGATGAGAAATTACTAACAAACCCGGAATTCTGGCGAGGAACGAAACCTGTTCGGGCAATGTTTCAAAATTTGAATACCCTCATTTTTTGCAAAATTTTGCCGTAATTATTTAGATAGATATTTTCACTTGAGCATTCCCAGATTTCTGTTCAGTCCGCAAAAAATTAGGTTAGAAACTTTCCTTTTTTAGAAACCGCAACATTGCACTGTATATATGCCTTGGGATTTTTGTTGTGTGAATTTTTTCTTGTCGTCGATTTGTACATACAAGCGTGTTACGCTGTAATCACTGTCGTGTGTGAAAACCATTGTTTTAAACATAGATTCAATGGTTTTAAATTTTCAGTGAAGGGAACGGGGGGACATTATTTATAATTTTTACAGACTTATATATGCAGTAGAACACTTGAACTTTAGAAATCGTACAGAATTTTGGAGATACTTTCTGTGTATGTTCTGCAGGCCCAATAATACAAAAAGGTATGACACGTAGTTTCCCCCCATGAAATTTTGGTGTAATTTTAAATTAGTTTTTCCGCACAGTAACGCGACATCCATCTTGTTCGACTGTCAAAATCTTTGTACGACTGTCACAAGAAATTTCAGTTTCAATTTGTTCGATAATTCAATTAGTACATAGCGTTTCTGTCACTTTTATATATGTGCTGTATATACGTTTATATACATACATATACATAGTTTGTGGAACATACAAAACAAAGTATGTATGTATCTGTATGTTATATATATACGTAGATATATATAATTTTTATGTATTTTTATATAAAAAAAAAATATAATATATATAATATATATAATTTTTATGTATTTGATAATCGTAAGGTGGGTTTACGAGGTTCAAGTCAGGTTCAGGTTCAGGGTTTTTCGGGGTTTTGTTTTACCAGACCAATAGACCAAAGCAGACGCCAGAAAACCGACAAGATTTAGGATTTAGGAGCGAACCGATTTAGGTAAAACTTGAGGTGTGCAGTGTGCACGCGCTATTGAATCCCCTGTAATTCAAGCTGCCTGGGTTTTTGTTGTAGTTTACTAAAGTTTGACCAGAAATTGCTGAACCCAGAGACAAAACAGGTGGCGTGATTTTTGTGACTACTCGCTGTAGGCTTACTCCTGATGCTAGCAATTCGTTCTTTTAGTCATGAAATTGCTTGTTTCTTTTCTCTTCAGGTTCAGCAGTTTTTGGGCAGACTTTAGGGATAGATTTCACAAAGGTGGTTTTACTAAGCCATGGTTTTACGTAGGTTTTTATATGATTTGCACATAATTTCATTATGAAATATCTCCTGATTCGTTACGAATTTCGTGGATTTTCCTAAACCATGGTTTTAGCGCAGTTGAAATTTGAAACCTGCTACGCAACAGCTCTCTGTTTTGCTGAAATTTCAGCTGAGCTAAAACCATGGTTTAAGAAAATCTAGGAAATTCGTAACGAATCAGGCTATATTTCGTAACGAAATTATGTGCAAATCATATAAAAACGTACGTAAAACCATGGTTTAGTAAAACCACCTTTGTGAAATCCACCCCTAGGTTTCCCTATTCAAATCACGATAGGAGATTAAAATTAGGGGATACCAGAGAGGGGTCGTAAAGAAAGATAGGAAAGGGAACAGGGATGTTGATCGTGGATTCAGCTATTTGTAATGTTTAAAAAAACTTCAAGTCTATGTGGGGGGATGTTATGCCAATCCCCACCTACACTTGTGTGATTCGATGCCGTAAGCCAAAAACCATTAGTCCTCAACAAAACAGGCTTCCGCTTTTAGCTGTAAGTCGCCGTTGCGGCACTGCCCACTACATAGTATTTTAGTATCGGTTACTGAATGTTTTTGCCATTATTCGTATTCATAATTACGTATTAACTTTCAGAATGATAGCCTATGTAAACTGAACTCAGACGTAAAATTTGCTTGTGAATAAAAACTCTTTGAAGTCTAAAGGCGACTTCAAGTGTTGTTACTTCTGCCTGGTAATGTACGTAACCACTAACCAGTTACCCCATTTCTAACTAGGTGGCCTTGTTGGCGACGAAACGAAGCAAAGCGCTCTTGAACCAGTAGCAGATTAATATTGAGTAAAAAATCGAAAAATCGCTATATACAATTTTTTGGCTGCGGTTAAAAAAGTGCCCCAAAAATGAGTTGTATGTATATGTTGTACATATGTATAACATTTTTGGTCACCAAGGCTACGATTAACAGGTTGCCTTTTTTACTATGTTGAGCGTGTTGACGAATATACATAGGAATTTTTTGAATACTATTCTAGATTAAACAAAGTTTAGGTGGCTTTTGTTCAACTTGTCGACTTTTGAAGCCAATTTGAATATCCATGCATTTTTAACTGAAAAACAGAATCATTTCCTCTTATATACAATGTAAGACTGCCATCTCACAGACAGTTTTTTACGCCCCCATCGTGGAAAAAACATAACAGTTAATGTTGTCGACATTTAAATTGATTCTCATTTATCTATGAAAGGAAGTTGTTATTTTTTGTACAGTTTTGAGGTGACTGCGTCTCAGTTGTTTTTTGGGTAGGATATATTTAATTTTTGTGGTTAACTTAGCAACACATATACATTACTGGTGGTTATTTAACAAAGTTTTATTTATATATATTCTATATATTATAATGAGAATAAGAGTATGAATATATGTACGTACATAATGTATCCTGTATGCAAGAGCCTGGATGAATGGATACCGACTGCAGTTTGGAAGGTTTTTTGTTAATTTCAGCGTTAATGACCATTAATGATGAAACTTGAATGAACTCAGCTTTTTTTGCAATTTTTTTGACGCCGAACTGTTTTTCATTGTGCTGACTTTACGCACACGCCACCTCAGTTTGTGTGTGACTTTTAACGCATTTTCTCAAACCAACAATGACATGAATGAGAATAAAATTTGCCACTTATAACCCTGATATAATTCACAATGTCAAATTTTATTCTTGTGAAATCTTACACTCATCCTCAAAACTTTTGGGTCTCCCCACTACGTACTACTATAGGTGATAGTAACAAGCAGCAGTTTCATGCAAATTTTTTCAGTAAGTTTTTGCTGTCAAAAATTAGTACTTACACTAAGTTTGACCCTGCCGCTTAAAAGATTTAGAATATAAAATTAAAATTGTTCTAAAAAATTATATTTACTTAGTCCTTCAAAGTCGAAGGCGAACGCAAAAGAACTAAATTTTGGATGTATTCATCAGTATAGAAATTATTATTATTCATTAATGAAAAATTAATTCATCATAAGGTCAATTTTGTAACAAAGTTTATTCATCGTCATGTTACCCCTCCTTTTTTCTGTGAAATTGATACTGTGAAAGTGTGAACTATTTTTTATGTTTTGAATTAAAAAATTTGAACGCTTTGTAATACTATTTGATGTTTTGGATTAGATCATGTTGCCTTTTGTTAAAGTAATGACAACACTGCAAGGAAAAATTCAAATTATGGCCAAGCGGGTGTCACTAACTTAATCTTCTGAATCCTAACGCATAATATATTATTAATTATCAATAGTGCATAAATAGCAATATACACATAACTTATGCAATAATAAAATTAAACTTAACAAAATTGTATAACGGTTTACATCCATACTTTAAGCAACTTTTAATAATATGACCCCGACAATCAAAAGTTTCAACACGCAGATCATGCAATCTGCTTCTTGGCCAGCTTATGCCAAAAAGTAGTATAAAGACCTGCCGCCGCTGAGGCGGCGGCAGGAAAAACTATTTTTATTGTAGACAATACTACTAATTTTACAACAAAGACTGAAAGTCAGTTTGACTGTGATGAGAAATTTAATGTCGTACGTACAGTGCTGTCACAGTGAAGTTTGCAAGTTTTAGTGTAAATAGTGAGAATTCTGAGTATGGGTATTTTTTGAAGGTGAAGGTGGCTATTTCTACACTATTTTGTGTTACTGTACTTAGCAAAAAGTTGACGGAAGCTTTACCATAATTTAGGCTGTGGCCATATGTATGTATAATGTATATATATGCCTATTGGCAACGCCCATACGTTTAAAAATTATGATTATATATATTCTGTATATACAGCCCGTTATTTCATAATTTTATTGCGTTAGATATAGCCTGATATAGCCTCACACATGCTTACTGTCTTAATTGCAACAAATGTACAATAACTATGACGGTCAAGCCCACGCAGAAATTATATTAGGATGGTTCTTGCTTGGTTGGAGTCTGTATATACCAAAAACCGTAACTTTTTTGAGATGTATGTGTATATATATATATATATATATATATATATATATATATATATATATATATATATATATATATATATATATATATATATATAAAAATAGAAGCTTAGAATTTAATGGCAAAGTGGCTTGGAGCGGGACTAAGCAATTTTATCATGCCACGACTGCCCCTCCCAAAAAAGCGCGTCTTGTTTCCTGTAGACGTAATTAAAACGTCTTGATACGTATTTGCTTATGCAATTATTGGAGAGGAGACACGCTAAGGTCAGCTGCTGCCAAACGTAACATCTGCTGCCTGAGGTCAACCTGTGACCCCGGATTTTTTCAGGGGTCTGACCCTAACCCCCCATTTCTTAAGGACACTTGATGCTACAACAGAGAAGATTACGCTATGACTAAATAACAGATGGTTACAATTTGCGTTTACCTACTTGACGTGGCTTGGAGTAAAAATTAAGAAATCCGTACATGATACATGTGGTGGGAAAATTGAAATATGAGTATTACGTATATAATCAGTCAGTACGTATATATATACATACAGACATACGTATATACGCAATACTTAAAAGTGTCGACGTAACGTACATACGTACTGTTTAATAAATCATTGTTTCAAAAACAAAGGGCCTATTTCTCCATTCCTTTATTATTATTAAACGGATCGGACTAATTTTTTTCATATATATAACTGAACTAGCTATGGAATATGTAGACATGAATAATCCATTCATATTTCAGTGAAACTTGCAAACTTTCGATGCGCAAGAAAGATAATACACATTATTCATTTTGCAAGTGTCTCATTGGCAGTAAACTAATCAAGTGAACTTTGTGTTTTTTAATTTAAAGCAAAACAATAAAAACGACAGTTTCTCAAGCTAAATTTTGTGTGTTATATTTTTTTAAATATTTTTTTAAATACTAAATATAATATCCGGTTTTTTGTTTCAGGGCAACTTTTCAGCAACCGTTGAACTGCTGCATTATGAAAAAAGTAAGTGATTTTTGTAGATAACTACGTAATTTATTAATAAGAGAGGTTTATTATCTTATTAGTAATTAATAAGAGAAACGAAAATAAGAGGGCTAATCAAATTATGTGGAGAGGTCAAGGGGACCTACATACCTGAACATCGAGGGTCCGGGTTCAATTACTCGAAATAAATTATTTGTACATACACAAGGTTCATACTAGTCCGTATCCGTGTGACTTGTCCCTATCATTTTGTCCTCAAGAAATGTGTGTACGAATAGAAATATGAAGTTGATGTCAAGTCCAAATCGTACACAAAAAATTAAAACGAAAAGATTTTGTTAATGCTGCACAATCACTAACCGAAACCTTCCATTGTTACTGTCCTTGTAACAAGGACAACTATGAACCGAGCTATACTGTATATACCTTATGTAATGTAGTTTTCAAACTCTGTGAATTTTTTCGCAGTTGGATCGCATTTTCGGCCTAATATGGATTTTTTTCTATTCTACTAAAACTGTTGCCTCTGTTGTGCGAAGGACATTCTTTTTTTACTACTGGATTTCGTTAAATTTCAGCTCGACTGAGTCTAATAGCTCGCGACGCATTTCGCACCAGTCTTGAGCCAAACAGCGCCAGACAGCAGTTGCGTCACCAGCGCTGGAATATCACGCAACGGCGTCACATCCAGCTGTCCTATCGAGTGGAAGTGTTTTGTGACGAGCATTATTTTGGGCCCAGTTGTGCGGTTTTCTGCTGGCCCGGTGCAAATAATTTCACCTGTGATACGAAGACAGGGCGCAAAAAATGCCTGTCTGGATGGCGGGGTCGGAATTGTGATATTCGTAGGTTTTTTTATTTTGGGGTTAAGCAAATTGATGAAATTAAGCAACTTTGCGCGACTTGCGCCGGTATAAATATTCGTATATATAATATATAATATTGGCACAGTTTTGGTAAGATGAAGTGGACTATTTACAATTCTACATTGATTGTTTTTGTTTTGCATTCGCTATATTTTTAAAATTTTTCATAGACAATTTAAACATGTATTTATCATATCATATTTATTTAACATGTCATGATTGTGGAATTATTTTTTCTGTTTTAGCCATTTGCGGTAATGGATGTCGAAATGGTCGGTGTGTCAGTCCGAATCGCTGCGAGTGAGTTTTTTATTCATATTCGTTATTTTGGGTTACCGACCAAATGCGAAGCAAAGGCAACCCTATTGTATTGGTCATGTCCGCTTTATCAGGGTTGGCGCGACAGCGCCCAACCCTAGAATAGGAGAAAATCCACTCAATGCGGATTTTTGAAATTCAATTTTATAATAACTTAAAATATATGCAGACGAATGACTTTTAATTTGGTGCGTGTATCCGCCTAGTGGAAGGTTATGTGCCTGCAAAATTTCGGAAATATTGGTTGAGTCTAACTTGAGATATGAAAAAGTTGTCTTTTGCAACCTTGACACTTTCCTTCTTTTATTTCAACAGCTATACCGGACCGGACGCTTGTATTGTTGTCATGATTATATGTTTTTTCACATCTAGTTTGACCAAACTTAGAAAGTAACGGGCCACTTTTTTCAATTTCGTCCCCGTTCGGTCTCTGCTGGGAGGGCGGAAACCCCTTTTTTGGGGTCCAAAAAAATCAAAGTCCGAAAATTTCTAGCCAACTTTTGAGAAGTCACGCAAGTGAGGTAGCCTCCATCTCTTGCATGCAGGGTAGTGTAGTGGTGCTATCGTGCATTTGCTATTTTGGAGTCGATCGTGTAACTGTAGCGCTGGGGAGCGGGGCGGAAGGTAATTCACATGTATTATGGGGGTAGGCTGCCTATAGACAGTACAGCCAAGACGGTTAAAAGTTGGAGGTCTGTAGTTTTGTATGCGAATATAAACCCATATACTGCGCATTGCAGGGTGCTATTAGTTTTGCAGTCAGATTTTCCTGATAGCCAGAACTGGTGCACCCCCCTCCGGCTCCCTGAAAACATGGTTTTTCGTGACTTAGTCAATGTATACCGCTCTTTAATTGCTAATCACTCGTGTTGTATTGTTACGATGTCACAATAAATACGATCAGGAGTGTCAGTTGATATTGTTTAGTCAGCGTCGTGTATGTTGTTTCACTTTGGCACCCCAGGCAAATGGGCAGAAGTCTCAGGTCTCATCAAAAAGTGCCCACCTACCTAGGGTACTTTTGGGGTGGAAATTTTTTTAGATTTCTTTCATAAAATCACGCTTTTAGGGGTTGTTTGGGCCCCTGAACACGAATCTAGGGTTAGTTTTTGCCTATCACCCCACTGGACCCATCTATACGGCGCCCCAGGGTACCCCCCTCAGGCGGTCCTCAGGGGTCAAATTTTCGAAATTGAGATTTTGATGTCTCTAGGGGTAATTTGGGCCGCTTAACACGAATTCGTTGTCAGTTTTCGTCTCTAGGACCCCTCTGAACCCCCCTACGGCCCCCTCAGGGTACCCCCCCTAGGGGGTCATAAGTGGTCAAATTTTCGAAATTGAGATTTTGATGTCGATAGGTGGTGTCAGTTGATATTGTTTGGTCCGCGTGGTGTGCACTGGTCCACTTTCGTAGCCCTAGCAAAGTGCCAGATTGGTCAATTTGACCAAATTTTAAAATATTTTCAATTTTTTTTATCAACTGTGAAAAAGGTTAATTTGAGTTACGTAAAAATCATTTTTCATCCATAATATATATAATAATCAATCGATCGCCATTCATTTTTATTGTTATATGTAACTGTAGTTTAAGTTTATATCAATTCTACAGTTATTTGTATTAATTAGAGTTATACGGTTGTATTGTAACATTTTATGATTCGTATTGAATATTAGTAGTTAATGTCTATATTATAATAATAATACAATGTTAAGTTGGAATACGCCATTACTCATTTGTAATTTTCGAGAAAGATGTCTATATATGTACAAAGCAAAAATAGATTGCGCGTGGAGAAATTTAAATGAAATACCTGTATGTATCTGTAGAGTATTAATACTTTATAATCTATACACCTGACCCTAAGTCCTGAGTGCTAGTAAGCGTCAAAAATGTTTTTTCTAATTATTCGCGCGAATACGGTGCAGAAAGTAGTAACGCGTCGGGCGACTGCTATTCTGACGCAACTCTTGTCCGCTTCATTTAGCAAGCTGAGTTTCCCTATTCGGCTGCAAAACTTGTCCCGGCTGTTTGACAAGCTTATTAGCATTTTTCCGCTATAAGATCAGCCAACTTTCCAATTCTAGCCACAATGCTGCCCTTGGTGAAAGGGCATTTTTATAATAATATTAATATTTTTTATGTTATTTTTGCTGTGGGTTGCTGGCTGTGAGTCTTGTCAACCTCTGTTTTTATCTCAAAACTGTGACATTTTCAGCAATTTTTTCCATTTTTTAGCGTTTTTTGGCCGTTTGTTTAACACGCATATACTGTAGCTGAGCTAGCCCCGGTACAGTATATAACTTATAATCTGACTGGGAAATCAAACTTGTAAATTTTGTTGTTGACTTCCTATGCATTTTTTGCTTTTAAAACTGCTTTTAAGAATTTTAAATAGCTAATGGGTGTGTAGCCAAAAAAAAGTCATATGATTTTTCTTCCAAAATTGTACGTAAAATTGCATGTCGCTAGCTAAAGAGTGCCAACATTATTCAGAATAGAATTCACGCTGGTTTCAATAATTATTGACCAGTCAATCAAGCCTTTTTATTTTTCCTCGTTAATTAGATTATGTATAAGTGGATTTACTTCGATATCTCTGTATCTCTATATACTGAATTATTGAAGTTTACAAAAGTTTTTTGAGAATCTTAACGTCATCATTTTTGTATGATTCTTGCAAAGTTTCATGAAGCAAAGTCTGGGCCCTAAGGTACTCAGGTTTGCCTGTACCGGGATAGGTACTGGAGAGTGGGAACCAAATTATGTAATAATTGCTAAGGTCACACTTTTTCAGTTTTTTTTGAATGACAGTTAATCTTACTCTACATATGTAGTTTTTAGTATGTAGAGCTGTTGGAAATCGTGCCTAAGAATTTCATTTGTAAACTAAATTATAAAGTTAACTTTCATTGTACTAATTTTTTAGTCGGACTAGTAGCACGGTTAGTCAAGTTTTTTGTGTCAGTTTGACCACCAAAAATTATTCTAGATTGAGTAATTTTTGAATTCCGTAGCTAATGGACTGTTAAAATCAGTCTTTAGTTCGCCGAATTCCGTAGTCAACTACTTTTCAGATTTGAACTATTGTTAACTTAGTTTGTGAAAAGTCATTATTGTGCGTAAGGTGCGTATTTTGAGGATACGAGACCTTGAAATTTGTCTGTAATCCGTAGTTATTTGAGTATTAAGAATAAAATTTGTGTAGTCTAAGCAAATAATCCGTAAAATTAAGAAAAGTTCAGTATTAAGGGCAGTGAATTTGCGCCAAATGTTTTATTTTCAGCTCAGAAGGTCTAAAAATAAAAAAAGTTTAAAATATTTTTTAGATATGTTACATAACTAGGACCCCTCTTTAGGTAGAAAAAAGTGTTTATACAAAAATGCACACGTAACGTGTCGCTTTTTTGTAGAGTGTAAAAATTGCAGCTTTTAGAAGTTGAAACGTGTGTAATGATGCGATATTGTCGTCTCAATGAGGGATGAATAAATTTTCTTGTGATTTTTATGACCAGTTTAGAAAAATATTTTGAAACCACCGCTGCTACTATTTTCGTTAAAAATGACTTGGTCATTGATGCTTAAGTTAATATGTGGGCGTCGTAAACGTTAAGTTTTTACATACACGCATATATACATGTAACACGGGGTCTCAGTCTGGGAGCGGGGGGCTTGTTCCAGATTTTTCCAAAATTTAGGGAGGGCTTGTCTTGTCCCGACGTTTGTAGGACTTTCACAAAAATGCAAAATTTTCAAACTTTACTCGTGAAACTGGGAAGTTATTGTGCAAAATTTTGATATTTTATTTGCAGAATTTTTTCGAAATTTTTTGTGTTTTTGCTAATTTTGAAGCATTTTACAGCCACGTGGAGCAAATTTTGGCAATTTTTGGCCACCTTTTTCCATCACCATGGAGGGGGTTTGTCCCGATGGATAAAACCTGAGGGGGGCCCATATTTCCAAATCTTGGAAGGGGGCCCGTGTCCCGCAGATTCCCACCATGTATATACATCTGTGAACAGACGTATTTATCTTCACAGACCACAGTACATATACCACAAAAATTTATCTCCACAGGCCACAGTACATATACTACAAAATAACATCTAATGACTATCTTTTACGAAGCAATTAAGATTCAACATTTCGTTTTGCATTTTGAGCTTTTGATTAGCTAAAGTTTCTTCCTATATGTATATAAGAGTGAGACATTATTAATATATGTGCTGTTGCTCATTTTCTATGCAACTGTACTGTGACATTGCAACTTTGCCGTAAAGTTATTACAGTCTGTCATTTCTGTAAATGCACTTACAGCAGCGACCAACTGTTGTGCATTTTGTTGTTATTATGAGTTTGCATTGTCCAATAACAAAAGCCCCTAAATGGCCCTTCTTAGGTCATTCAACAATAAGAACTCTCGAATATTTGAAAATTTCCTACATGAAATCGACTCCTGCTGTAGTTTAAATTAGGTGGCAATTTTCTGTTTTGAGGGCAAAAGGAGTGCTAAGAGTTATAAAAGTTTGGGCATAAAAGTTGATAAAGTTTTGATAACAGTTATTTCAATTTTATGAGCGACGGAAATTGGGTATGTAAACGAATTAACAAAAATGGTGCGTGTCAGACTAATTGAAACAAAATATATAATTGACAATTTTATGAAATATATACATACGCTGACACAAACACAACTATAGATGGCAGAAGATATATACATATACAAAGGACAAGGAGTATATGGTAGTTAGAAGATAAAACTAAAACAAGACATCAAGTACAAAAGTATATAATATGTAGCTAGTTGTGCTAAATTAAATTTTCTGCTAAAATTTACAAACGAAATATATTCTGCGAAGCTAAAGCAACTGGAGGTTAAAAAATATACATAACATAAAACACTTTATAGAAGATATCCTACTATTCTACTAATCTTTACGTCGATTTCCCAATCGTCAGCAGAGAGTAGTCACCTGGAAGTCTAGATAGACTAGATAGGACAGTAAGTTACTATAAGTTTTTAATAAAGGTGCCTTTTGGTCACAACATGGTGACCTGAAAAAATATATATAGCTGAAGAACCACTTGTAACGTTTTTTAGTTGTCTGTCTGTGTTCCGTAACCCTACCGTAACCTGGGAACATTAAGTTTACGTACGGTCAAGTGTTTCCCAAACGTTTGCAGCTTACAAAAGTATTTCAGTGCGTATATACATATATAAATCACATTCATACAAATTAATATTACATATGATATGAAAATGGAAAATATATATGTATTGTAGATTCAGATTATATTTTGTCGTCTGACAAGTTTTTCGCACTTTGCAAAAAATATAAAAGTTGTTTTTTCATGTGAGAAAGTTTTGCAGATACGTATTAACGTGGTTAACAGTTTGAGTAGGAATTAGCAAATTGTCGGTACGTATGGTAGATGCGAAAACTCATTTTTGGCCGCGAGAAAATGACACTTGAGCAAAATTTTTGCAAACTCTCAGAATTGTGCAAGCTTATATAAGTCATGGGAATGAGTCTCTAAGACCGAGTAATGATTGTGTATTTAAGGAATTATTGTATATAATAGAGGCAAGTCAAAAATTGGCAATTTGGACACCTCTTTCGATTGTCAGGGAGTTTGTACGTATTATAAAGCGTTGCGCATGAATAAAGTCCATTTTGAGGAAAACTTGTAACTTTTCCGTTTGTAACTTACAAACTGTGACCCTACACTAATTCAGACACTATTTTTGGAACAGTAAATTTCGGAATCCCAACCTAGACGTACATATTTGTCTCCAACCCTAACGAAAAATAAAATTAAAGAAATAATTTTCAGTCAGAGTACATGGTGTTTTGAAATCATTGTTTATATCGTGGAGGGGGTGTTGTCATTAGGATCGAGCTTAATTAGATCGTCTGTGTCGGACGATTTTGTCTTGGGACAGGGCCCTCGGAATAAGGTCTTGGGGTTCCGGACATTTTCCTATTCCCAAAACTAGTCCGATTCCCATTCCTAGATTAGTCCTTAGCGACAGACAGACATTGACATTTTATTATCGTCACAATTATGAACCGGCTATTCTTTAAGTTGACGGCAACACCGAGTAATTAGACTTGAACAACAATAAAATTTAGAAATTCTGCATTAAATTAGTAAGTGGTTACACAAAGATTTTTACGGAAACTCATGGGTCCTTGTTCTAGAAGATTTTACTCTAAACCACCGTACTTCAGGTTCCCCAGAATCCGACCTATCTACCGTCAGTCTAAATTTTCTATTTCCAGATGCGATTTCGGCTGGAAGGGCGATCTGTGCGATCAGTGCGTGGCCATCCGCGGCTGCGTGCACGGCTATTGCGACCAGCCGCACGAGTGCAAGTGCTACGAGCGCTGGGGCGGTATCCTCTGCGACAAAGACCAGGACGCCTGCTACCATCGACAGCCCTGTCGCAACGACGCACGCTGTGAACCTGTACAGCCCAATGACTACCTGTGTGTCTGTCCTGAAGGATATAGTGGACGTCATTGCGAGACTCGTAGGTGGATTAAGGAGGGGATTATGGGGAGTAGGGACTGGTATTATGGGGACTAGGGATGGCATTATGGGTTTTAAATGTATTAATTCAACATAGAAGTTTGGCTCGCCAACCAAAATGTTGAACAGAAGTCATACATTGAATTTATAGTTTTTGTAAACCAGAGTATTGAAAACTGGACTGTATATTATAGTATGGAAAAGCAAGACAAAACTATCTCAAGTTTCCGAAACTAGCATTTGTGGCTATGTTAATTCATAACTGGCCCTAAGTTATCAATATTTTTCTAACTTGCCTATCGAAATTGGTCTTTCTGTTTCAGTGGTCCATCTGTGCCAAAGTAATCCGTGTCTTAATTTTGGAACGTGTCGCGAAACCGAAGACAACTACGTCTGCATTTGTGGTCCAATGCACACAGGACGACATTGTGAAAGTTGTAAGGGTTTGGCACATTTTTTGTGTAATTGAATGTGGTACTGTATTATTTGGTGGGACTATAGTTGATGGTTGTAAATACAAATAACAAGTAACAAAAAATGATACTGACAACTGACTTGATTCAGAAAAGGCTGCGGACTGCGGACTTCTGTGCCCCGCTGACTTATTTTAACTCGTTTTAGTTCGATGTCCTTCGCTTCACCTTATTGCGAATGAGTTTCCGTAAAAGAACGGACCCTAAAATAAAAAGAAAAGTAAAGAGTGTACTGTTACTGTGTTGTGTTATGGTTTAATTGTTTAATTAATTAATTAATTAATTAATTAATTATTATATATATAATTAAATTAATTTTTATTTTTAGTGCTGGCGAGTGAACAGTTTTCTCCGTGTTTTGACAAAGAATCGGGCCTTTTTCATCCACACGGCACTAGAATCGATACACTCAATTGTCGAACTTGTATTTGTATGAACGGTCGTATGAATTGTAGTGAGGTATGGCAATTTATTGTGCTTTTTTTATTTTTGTTTATTAAACTAAACGAACTGATCGACGGGTTTTTTCCGTTAATATTTCTATTTTTAATGTTAATAATTTTTTGCGTTAACGCTGGAATTTTTTTGTACATTCTAACGATTTTTGACAAATTAGATTCACATTCAATTAACTTATTCTACGTAGTAATAGCTGTAATTCATAATTTCCAGTCAGTTAAGAGAACATAATCTTAATATTCTACTACTTTCATAGCGTTGAACTTTTAGTATAATGTTCAACTTGAACGGGCTTGAAATAGATTTATAATTTTTTATCTTTTTTTTATATAATAATTTTATCCTTATTTTTTCAGCCGACGTGTACTCCGGACAATTGCTTGCTGCCCTTGCGAAATACGCCAGATGGCGATTGCCCCGTGAAACAGGTCAGATCAGGAGTTTTTCAGAATGTTTATATAAATTTGTGACTGCATAGGTTAGAACTAGCTTTAGTTTTGCCTAAGGCCTGATTCATATTAATATCCTCAAGCGCATCGGGACAGAGCTAATGGAGCGCTGGTCTGCAGATTCAGAGATGGGTGGTTTGTATATCCTTGGGTCATTCCGATGCTGATGCTGTCTAGCGTGAATCGCGTCTGTTTTCTTGACAGTACAGGACAATATTATAGTGTGAAGTAAGATAGTCCCCTTAGAGTACTTAAAGGGATTTACGACAGCTCATCATCGGCCCAGTAGCTCATAGCTATATGACCAAACTGAGTCTTTGTCTGACAGACTTGAAACGGTTTTCTATTTGCAGATCTGTCATCCAGTAATGAACGGTCACTGTCTCACGGGCAACTGCACCTTTCCAATTGGCCAGTGTAAACCCTGGGCCTTGGCCGAAGCTGAAAGCGACTATGAGACCAGAGGCAGAGATTGCTCCGCCTACGAACAATCACGTGACTATTCAGGAACCAATCAGATGGCAGGAGGCGGAGCTAGGCTTGGCCAATCACAATCACGAGCTGGTCACGCGTCTTGTGACCATTTTTACATGCATGTGGATGTCAGTATGCTGCCCAAGGTAGGTATCTGATTGCATTGTGGTAGAGTAGTGAAAATGATAGATTGGTGGACAGTAACATTACGCAGATGAACGAATCCCATTGGATAAAATTATTTGTGCCAATATTTTTGAATGTCAGTTGTATTTAGTTCGTTCGTATCCTTCTGTTTATTGATCTTACATTATGATCGGTGTAAATGTCGATTCATTTTTACAGTTTTATGTCTTTGTAGTCGGCAAAATTACGAAATAATCACGCCACAATCTGATCTTTTAAATAATTATGTATGGCGTGATTATTTCCTATTTTTTCCGGCTGAACTTACATACGGCTGAAAGTATGAATCGACTAAGATTTGTTAAGCTGTCGGCAGACGCTTGATCTCTCATAATCTTCAGTTTTTTGTTAATTCAATGCGAACAACAGTGGTTATTGTTTTATTTTTTACGGCTTAAAAGTTATGAGTAACGATTTTTTATATTTTAGGGCGTTTCCGTGGAACAAATCTGTTTTCATCTGCTGCTATTTCTGCTGTCCAAAAATATGGACCAGTTTATGGCGCAGTGTCGAGCTATCATTGACGCACCGCTTGTTATCAAAGTTGTTATGGTAAAATTTAGTATTATTCGTGGAAGTAGGGTGTGGAATGTGTGCTATAGGTAGTTAATATTGGTACAACTATGACACAAACACTAAAGTTTTTCTCATATGTTAGTAAATTCCTAAACATGATTGCTCAAATCAAAACACTTAAAGTAGTAGTGTTTCAAAGCCCAAATTTAAGTGTTTCACATTCACTAACTTAAAAACAAAACTTAGGCTGTGTTGTTAATGTAATGTTAGGATTAGTTTGTGAATTCCAGCCTTTGTCTGACTTCTTTGACCTTTGACGTTTGTCTTCAGCGCTCAATCAACGACCGATGGCCCGTCAGTGGTCTGCGCGACACGCTGTTGGAGACGTTACGACAGAACGTGACTGCCAGCCCCCTTCTACACGCGGTGAAACACGTCATGCCGGAACTGGTACCCTCTGGTCAGCAGCAGAGCACTGCACAACCTGTTGCAGGTAATTGCAGTTTGCATTGCAGTTTGCTTTGTTGTGGTTCCGAGATGATATAATCTGGCCAATTGAAGCTGGTTGATTTTTCAATTGGCTGAATATTGTTTCAAGGCGAATTTAGGTATTTTGGAGAGTGGTTAGTGTGAAGTTTTGGAATATACAAAATATCAGTGATTTTTAACGATTTCGGACAGGTCTTATTTTGCCAGCAGAGTTTTTTATAAGTGATCTGACCTCTACATGATTGAATATTGTTTAAGGTAGCGCTCAGCAACAAAAGTCATGTTCGGCGCTCAGCTCATGCAATAAATAGCAATACCACTTTAATTGTACATTAAAGAGACATCAAAAAACCTATTTACAATACAATTCAACACGTCAATGTGAATGTGTCTAATTTTATGACCATGACGAATTTTCTATTCACACTAATTTTGTTTTTGACCTAGCTAATCGAAACTTCAACCGATTTTGACGATCTTGGTATCGATAGAAAGATCTTTTAAAAATCTAGACGTGATTGATCTTCGATTTTTGATTTCTATTTTTGATTTTGCAAAAAATCAATTTTTCAAAAATCAGTTGTGTTTGAGCGACTACAAAAAGTGCTGCGAGCCAAAATTTGAAAATCGAAAAACTTTCACGTCTGCATTTATATTCTATCTTTCATTGTGCAAATTTTCAACTCGATCGCAATCGACAGCTGGGACCCAGATCCAAAAAAGTTGTCGATTTCGCTACGCAAAAATGTCAGGTTTGCCCACATGTTTCTCTTTTTCAAAAATTAGACCTTTCCTAGGACTGCATATTTCCGTTGAAAAAGTTACCAAAAAGCCATACTCAATTTTTTAAGAAATTAAATCAAAAAATTGACATTTTCGAAGATTTATCAGCTTTTTAGGTTTTTCCTTTTTGATTTGCTATTTTTATAGCTAAACAACTCAGCAAAGCTTTAACGTATTCGTATGTTTAATACATCAATTTAAAGCTAAGAAACCGTATATTTCAGTGAGAAAAGTAATCATTTTATATTGAAACAAAATTTTATGCTACGACTACAAATATGTCCAAAAAATTCTAAAAAATTTTTTTATCACAATATGCACATCAAATCAAAGGTCTTTTCATTCTGAACAACTTTCCTTCAAGACATTATGGTTAGAAATGTCGCTGAAAAAAATTAAACGCCAAAGTCGGTTCCCCTGAGCGCCACCTTAAATGAGCCAAATTTTTAACAACTCGAAACTTTAAATCTTACTTAGTTCATTCCTTAAAAATTACTAAGACAAAGCCAAACCCTTTCAGACTTTTTAGGAATCTGAGTGGCTATTTTTGCTGTTTTAGATGTCTCCAGCTCTGGCTTAGTAGAAATCGTCTGCGTGACCGTCAGTCTGATAATGTGCGTCATTTGTGTGACCATTTTGGGCTGGTTATATCGACGCTACAGATATAGACCCGAGAGCAAAAACAATCATTCCGCCACCAACCCGAGCGGAGTGAATATTTTGACGAATAATTTGCGAAATCGACTTTCGTCTACAAATTCGGATAAATTCTACCCCCCTGGACCGCCCCATATTTTGCCCCCTGCCAAGTCTGACAGTCCCAGCCCTCCCCCTTTTTCGGAAAAAGTTTGCAATTTTTTCCGACTGAAAGATTCGACGGTTGCTGAAGGCGAAATTTCCGCGTTTCCGCAACGGAACGACAAAAATTGTCTTGGTCTCGAGTCGACGAATGTTGAGCCTAGTCAGGATAGAGGCTATGCTAATAATGCTGTTGTGACAATGGAAATCACTGTTTGAATACTATTGTTTATTAATCTCATTTTGTCCTTATTGTGTTTAATAATTTTTGGTGGTTATATAATTAAAATGATAGAATTTCGGCATTTTGTGAAGTGTGGTTAGATATGAATACAGTAACCAACAAAAATTGTTGATTTTTGATCTGATTTTATTATGCTTTAGTTATAAATTGTACATAAGAGTCCCCAGATTATCGTAAGTAATACTTGTGTTTGTGACTTATTTTTGTGTGGTTTGTATATACTGATATCAGCTTTTTTAAAATTTTTTCGGTGTGTTTTATTTTAACCAATTTTTTGTCACTTTTAAAAACTCAGAATTGAATAACTCACAAAAATGGTTGGAGTTATAATGACGAATGACATTCAAATAAGTTTTTTAAGTTTTTAAAATTTATCGAGATATTGACTTATCAGATCGTGTTAAGTATGACTGGTTTATTTGTTCTTTTGAAGCATATGAACTTGGTTTTAATGTTGACTCTGCGGTTTAATTTATTTCTAATGGTAATGTAATGGGATTATTTGTATTGTAATTAAGGTTTTTAATCCGTACTGCGCGGAAACTGCGAATTTTTGGCTATAATTGACAGTTGTATATTTTTTCCTGAGTGCGTTTGGGGTTCACTGCGTTAATACGCAGTACATTACGTAACCAGCGGATATTGCAAGTTATAATTTTAGCTGGTTATAGCTTTCATATCATGCTAAGGGACGTTTGGACTTAGGACGTTGTTTAAAAACTAAGTTTTGTTGAATTGATTGAGTTGTTTATCATCTATGTACTGTAGTTGTCTGAGTTTTAACAAGAGTACATAATAGGATATTATGTACTCTTGGTTTTAATTATTGTGAGTTCAATGTGCAGTTCATTAATGTGTTTACTTTTTTCAGTTAATTGTTCTTTCTTTATGTCTGTGCCTTTTTCACGGGTTATATGCATTTTGTTCAATTGCCTTCGTACTGTTATTATGTTATTTTATGAAGTGTGACCAAGCATAAATTTTAATAATTTAAAAATGTAATTCTGTAGTATCGCCATTAAAATTTTACTTTATAATTTAATTTTTATTTTTTATCTGAGTAGATAGAACCTAAAATAACTTTCATCATTTGTTGCTAACGACGATATACTTATTTTATTATACTAATTGTGATTGAGATTTTGAAAGTATTTTCCTCGATCGAATTATTAGTGAAAGTGGCTTGTATTCTTCATTTTTGAAAACGCCCAAAAACTTTTATGGGATTATGCTTGAAATTTTATAGATGTTATTTTTTGCGGAATGTGCTTAATATGATTTATTGCCAGTGCCAGTAGTAGGACTAAGTATATAATCGGCATTTTTAATTGTGTAAGCTTTGTCTGCAATAATTTGAGCTGTTTGTGTATGGTGTTTTATATGCAAGGGGTACACAATAGTGTCTCCATAACTGAAGACCAAAGTTTTACTATGTTTATTTTCAGCCAGAAGCGACAGTTAAAAATGCGCATTGCGCAGTACCATACATGGGCGTGGGGGGGGTTTGGGGGGGTTCTTTCACCCCCCCTCCCAAAAGGCATCTTCACCCCCCCCCCCCCAGACAGGTGCTTCACCCCCCGAGCACCCCCCCAGAATACTCAGAATACTTTGAAGGTAGCTCACGAAGCAAAATTGGCCGGAAAAGTTGCTCCGCACCCCCCCCCCCCCCCGGTGCCTCACCCCCCCCCCCCCAGAACTCGGTAGCTGCCCACGTATGCGCACTACACTTAATAATTGATAGCTAATGTATCAAATTTCAACTGCGAAAAAACCATGGTTTAGGAAAATCTACGAAATTCGTAGCGAATCAGGCGTTATTTCGTAATGAAATTAATTTGCAAATCATATAAAAACGTACCTGAAACCATAGTTTAGTAAAACCACCGTTGTGAAATCCACCCTTAAAGTTTAAATTTCCAGTCTTTTTTGCATAAGCAAATTAACGGTAATTTTTCAAGAACCTAGAAAGTAGCCACTGATAGCAGGATTTGAAGTTTTTAACTCATGCTTAATTTGTTTCTAATTGTATATGTTATGTTTTTATTAGTTGTTTTCTTGTTCTTTTTTAGTCAGTCATTCAGTCCAGATTGCAATGTTACTAATATAATCAGTTTTGTACAGACTAGTGGTATGCATATAGTGTATGTAGTCGGTTGAACGTTAAAAGTCCTTGACTAAACCATCGATTTCTAATATTTTAGGTTAAGATTAGATAACTTGTATATAAAACCTTGACTTAACCATCGATTTCAAATATTTTACGTTAATATTAAAAAATAACTTACTAAGGTATGAAGTGTTTCAATATTGGTTTATGCATTTCACACTTGACGTTACCACTGTTGTAGCTAATTGTACTGTAATAAGTTTTTGAACTTGACTCTTTGGAGTAAAGTATCCATTGTACAGTGAACATTGTGACGATGCGTTATTTCAGATGAAGTAAAACTAAACATGGAATCAATATTTAATTTTTT